>PVIY010034489.1:0-27078 GCA_004026745.1 Myrmecophaga tridactyla
GACTCCAGAAACTAATCAAGACCCACCCAAATGGGTGGAGACATGTCTCTACTTAATCCAGTTTAACAACCACTCTTGATTAAATCACATCTCCAGGGAGATGATCTGATTACAGTTTCAAACACACAGTACTGAATTAGGGATTAGAAGAAATGGCTGCCTTTACAAAATGGGATTAGGATTAAAACATGGCTTTTCTAGGGGACATATATCATCTCAAACCAGTACACGGTGGAAAATAATAACATGAACATTAAGGACTCCATAGAAATAATTCAGACAAGAGGCTAGAATGGTATCAGTGAAAATAGCAAGGAGGGGCTATTCATTTATTAAATAAATACTGATTAAGCACTTCTTGTGTTCCAGATTCTAAGTGCTGGGTCTACAGTGGTGAGTGAAACAAACACAATCCCTGCTTACTACATAGTGGAATTAGATAAATAAATAACTATAAAATATGGTATAAAGACAAAAGAACTAGCTGCTGTGATAGAGAATCCAAGCTGTATTGGGGATAATGAGGGAATGACATCCCTGAAAAGGTAACGTTCAAGCTGAGATGTAGAGATGAAGCTCTACAGAGAAGCGAGTGACGAGACCTCCAGGCAGGGGACCCAGCACAGAAAAAAACCCTAAGGAAGGAAAGAGCTTGATTTATTTGAGAACCTAAAGGAGGCCCACATGGCTGAAGCATACTTGCTGGTGGGGGAAGCAGGTGGAGATGAGGTCAGGCAGGTAAGGAAGAGGCAGGTGCTGCAGGACCTACTTAGGGTTATGAGAATGATGCTCGAAGAAAACACCTTCACTGAACAGAATGCCGGGGAACAAGAAGGACAAACCAGTGTTCAAAAAATGCTGGTGTCATCTGAGTTTCTCCAGGATGCAGACACCAAGAATGAACAGAAGTACAAGAGATCTGTTGTGAGAAACACCTGCAAAAAGTAAAGGGGTGAGGAAATAAGAGCAACCAGAGAGGTCCCTCAGACCATGACACAGGACTGACACATGCGGAAGGAGAGGGGGTATGAAGAAGTTTGGGTAGGAAGGGCCTGCGATGAAAGCGCATCTCTGAGAAAAGCTCAGAGCCAATTGCGGACCCCAAAGCAAAGGTATCCTGTTAAAGGAGCGCTACATTGTGCAGAAATGGCCCAACTATAGCGCACCTGCTGAGCTCAGTTAGCCACTGACCCAGAGCAGCCCACGGCGAGCTCCGGCTTTGCCATAAGTACTGTGTGAATCACTGTGTGATGCAGTCCCCGGAGGCGGTCAGCAACCCATATGCCTTGTGGCCACTTCCCACTTGAAAGGACAATACCTGCGTGTGCCCCACTTCCATGGCACTCACAGTTGGTAAGTCTAAACAATCTATTTTGGAGAGTTATAAAACAGGGCTTAACGAAAATATCAAATAATAACTCAGAAGACAGAAAGAGGGAGTTTGGGTTAAAGCATGTTATGGTCTTGCCTTCTTTCAGGCGAGGCAAGAGATACCATCCTCCTTTAGGGGACTCGAAGTTACATGTTAAAATTTTAAGGTTAACCAGTAAAAAAGAATATAAGTCATTTGTATTTCCCTCAGAGACCTGAGGGAAAGATAAAACTTGGTCAATCTCATAAAAGGCAGGAGAGGAAGAAAAGAAACAAAGGAAAAGCAGGATGAATAGAAAATAATGGTGATAGCTCAGAGGACTGGCATGGAAGAGAGAAAGTGAAAGTAGGTCCAAGTACTTCCTTTGTCTTTCCTAGTAAAGGACAAGCAATATCATCTAAAGTGGGTAACATTTAGTAGGATTTTCAGAATTTTCCAAAGGTAAGCAATAGAACAATTATAAATGATTTAACAAAAATTTGAAATTAAAGGTTGGGATAGTATGGTAATTTCTCCTCTTTCATAGTGGGGAATTAATAGATGTGAAGAATTAATAAATTAAACATTAACATACCAATTAATAGAAGTATAAATATATTTCTTAGACTACTGGGAGAGCACATGAATTAAAAACACAAATGTTTAAAAGCAACTGCATGTGAAGATTTCTGAGGATGAGACATGTGAAGGTAAACTCTCTCATTCACTTTCTGAACTTTCATACTTTTATTTTGGGGGTAAGTGTGTATATTATCTTAGTAATAAAGACCCTGAAGAACTCCAAAATTAGAAGCTGGGCAGAAGGAGAAGAATCAGCTAAGGAGAGGAAGAAGCAAGACCAGAGGAGGGAAATTGAGGCAGGAGGGAATTGTGTCGCAGAAGCTGAGAGGACCTTTCAAGGAGAGAGTGACCCACAATGTTAAATATTGCTGGGAAGGGGCTCAGCTTGAAACAGAGCAGTGGCTTTCAGGTTTAGCAACATGGAGGTCATGCTCACTTTTGGAAAAGTAATTTCAGTGAGTAGAATATTGGAAGAGTGAGTGGAACATAAGGAAGTAAAATAAAGTAAGCAGATAGAGGAGATTAAAAAAAAAGGTATTTTGGCAATGGAATAAAAAAAAAATTGGGGAAACTGGTGGAATGATAGAATTAAAGAAGAATTTATAGATGGCTCTGTGCCCAGTGTCCAGAGAATAGGTTAATTACCTTTAACAAAACAGGTTAGCCAGAAAGAGTGGGTAGGGAGTAAGGAAGGAGAGAAATTTATGCCTTACTTGTTCACCCACTTTGTCCTGTTTCTGTCTACAAATGCATTCAGGGAGAAGCTCTTGGACTTATAGAATGATAGATACAAGTTCACAAACAGGCTAAGAGAACTTGAAGTTAGAGAAGGTTGGTTTGTTCTCTTGTATTTGTCCGCACAAAATATTCTTTAAGAGGTGCTGGATTCCCAGCCCTCATCCTGGCAGGACTGTTCACACTCGCAGCCTGTGGTTTCTCCTTTAGCTCTGAGATTCAAGAAATATTCAGAAGGAAGATTTAGAAAGCTGCTTTGAATTACAGCATGGCTAGGCAATATTTTTTTCTTAGCCAGTAGATTTTTCTCTTTATTGTGTTCAGAACACGTTGGAAGAGGACACTGGAACATTGGAAGGGAAGGAGGTCTCTCAGGTTCCTGTCTCCAAGTTTAATAACCTGAATAGATTCCAGTTAAGTCATCTTTAATAACTTGCATTCATTTTGGTGGTGACTTTTATTTTCTGTAAAACCATTTTCCTCATAATAGTTTGATCCTGAAAATAAGAAACTTAGAGTTTGTTCTTGTCGATAAGCTTACTTTCTACATGGCTTCCAAGTTCCAACATCATAAAATGGAACCACAGGTTCAAGTGGATTCCATGGAGCCCTGAAACCCTGGGAAGAATACTGTGATCTCTTTCCTTAATGATTGTAGAATAATTTTATTCAGAAGTCCTGGGTGAATTTTAGGCCCTCAATAAATAAGGAAATGGGTGAAAGGGTGTGCAAATGAATGAACATGGAAAACCATCAATACTGTAGAAGAAATCATCAAAGTGAAAGAGGCCAGTGACTCTGGGAATAATGTAATTGCCTTCAGATCCCACACTCCCTGTTAGAATGATTGCCTGAATATGAGCTCCGTGGGAGCTGAGACTTCTTCTGTCTTTTATCTCTGTTTCACCAGAACTTAAAACATCACCTAGAAAAGGACTGGGCTCAATGAGTAATTGTTGAATGAATAAACTATGAAGCAGAATAGGACTGTCATTTGGCACATGGGGTGGGGGCAAAAATGTTAAGAAGCAGATAAAGAGTCCACCCGAATCTACAAAATGCTATTTTCTCACAGATCCAGAAGCCCAGAATAGGTCTTAAGCAAATATCAGAAGAAAAAAAAATTTTTTTTAATGAAGAGGAAGGTCTGTGAAGAGAGCAACAATTTATCTCTTGAGCACTTTGCCTGCTCTTGTATTTGCGGTCACTCGTGTATATCCAGTCCATGTCCTACCTCGTGGAGACTCCTTGACTATTGCATCCCAGATTCTTCCAAATGGAAGGGTTTTAAGGCCCTGGAAGAAACTACCCAGGGCACTTGAGACCTGCTCTTGGAAATTTCCATAAAAAGCTACTCCGGGACAGGCTGAATTCCAACTTCTATGCAATTCTCAGAATTCTGTTTTCGCTGTTTAGTTTATAGCAAAGCAAACCAAAGCGACCGCAGTCATCCAAACGGGGAGAAGGTAAAGTTAAAAACTCTTTGCCACAGGAAGTTGCATAGAGCTTCCAAACCAAAGTGTGAGTCTTTGGTTTTGAAAATATTCAAATCAGGGAAATCTGAAAGTGTATATGTCTCTTTGCTGGATTTCACAAGTCAACATATACAGTTTCCATACAGCTATGAGGATATTCTGCCATGGTATGCTTAAAATCTAGCACTGTTTTCATTTCCAAGAAAACCAGAGATATCCCCTCGTGATAACGGCTTTGGTAACAGGAGAGCTGACCTGCGAGGGAAGTACAGAAAGTTCTCCTATTGCCACCCTTCTGTAACTCTGCTTGGATATTTCCCAGGCAGTCCTCTAATTAAGCAAACTGACAACTGTAGACTTTCATATGGAAAGTTCATCACTGTTGAAATTAGATTTTATAACCCCATTGTTTCTTCCTATGCAAATAATCACTGACGTGAAAACACGTGTTTGTGCAGAGCCGACCAGTACCAGATGGTCCATCAAAAACTGTACTTAGCAACTCCAAGAAATAGAAATCAGCCTGCATCTCATCAATCTAACCACACAAATTCAGCCAGTGGCTGTATCTCTGAGTCGATGCACATTTCTTTTTATTCTGACTTGGGTAGTTTGTTCCACTGTATTTATATTTAAAAAAAAAATGTTGAATTATATTTTCATTAAGACTGATTTGCATTTTGTCCTCCAAATCTAGGGTATCTCACTGCATGAACTTGAACTTTGAATAAGGGATATAAAGAAAACTAACATTTATTGAATATCTACCATTTGCAGGACTTTATAAACATTATCATATTTATATCTTTAAGAAGTCTAGACAATAGATATTGTTATACGTATTAGATGAAGGAAGAGATTGAAAATAATAGAAATTAAATAATTGCTCAAAGGTTTTACACAAATTGTAAGCAGTGATACAGGGAGATGAAGAAAGATCCATTTGGCATCATCACAAATCCGGTTATATTGAGAGTATAGGAAGCATTCAAGCCTACAAAGTAATCCATATACTAAATACGAGCATTAAAATGACAGGAATTTTCAGGGTCCTTCCTTATATTTTCCCCCTCCCCTCAAAGGTGCACAATGCAACTGCCTCACTGCCTTGGGGATTAAATGAGAGTCTATTTGAATTAGCAAAGTATCTGCATTAATAGATTTTGTAGAATGCACCATTCCTTGGACTCGGGGTCAAAAGACCTGAGTCATGACCCAGCTTCTTCAGTTAATATCTGTGTACATTTAAGAAGTTACTTATTAAGAAGCCAGTTTTCTTATTTGTAAAATTGTGTATGGCAGAGAATGGTAGTGCTCTCCAAACACCCATGCATTTCTCTATACTTCCTAAACTCCTGTAGTAAGTTTGAGGTCATGCAAGGAATTTGAGCCAATGAAATGTGAAAGGAAATTATTTGGGTTACCATAGGTCAAGGCAGATAAAAGCCAGGGTATCTCCTCTTGCACTTCTTTCTTTCTCAGCTGAAACAACCTTAGAGACCACATATTCAGGATGGTCAAGATGGTATAGTAACAAGATGAAGGAGCGCAGCCCAATAGGCATGGGACATTTCCTAAGTGAGCAAAGCCTTCATGATTAAAACACAAAGGTATCAGGGTTTGCCTCCTATGGCAACTAAAGTCAATTATACCCAACTGGCAGGGGATAATAACACCTGCCATACCCCATTATATTGCTGTAAAGCTCAAATAAGAATATTGAAATAAATATTTGTTAACTTTATCCTTACATACATTTAAGGCTTATTGTTATTATTCATATTTTTAAGGAAATGATTATATAGGAATAATTGCAATGATCATAATAATCACTTGTAAAGGGAAAGTTGCTTCAGCCCTGTGTACAACACTGCTTTAAGCAAAATAAGTGTTTCCTTTCTTTTTCGTTACTCAAAATAAATAAATAAAAATTTTAATAGAACACCCAACACATCCTAATGAGGCATCATCTGAGTTTACTTTCTAGGAAGTTATCTGCTTTCTGATGCTCACAAAATCAGTAGAAGAGGGAGCAGCTGGCTAAAGCACTGACTTCCATGAGACTACTGCCCACAGGGCAAGGGATTCCCATCAGCGTTAACATGGTAAAGTCCTTGGCTTTCACTCCCACTAATACTGGCCTTACTTGAAACAAAATTTGTTCACTAAATACCAGAAGAAAAAAAAAAGAAAAAAACCACAAGCATCCTAGGCAGACCAAATGCCTATCGTCATGACCTATTTCTCTTTATCACCATATGCCTATAAATGTCATTTCAGGGTTGAGAATGGCACCAGACTCAGACACCAAAGTATTGTCCCTCCAAAAAAAAAAGATGCTACTTAGAGCCCTAAAATAGACCTGGTCTGGTATGTGTGTGTCCTGAGAGGGAAAAGATAAAATATTCAAAAATGTGTATCAGATACTCCTTATGAGACCCTTCTCTTGAAGGCTGCCTGGTTTTATTGTGAAAAAGCATGAGGATTCCAAGCTTAGATAATGGGCCCACCCATGAGACTTAAAGTATTCCTTTTTCCCTTATAGCAGTTATCAGTTCATATAGAGGGCAAGTGAAGGAGTGAGGGAGGGAGCACACTTACGTGACTGCTGTCAACATACTTGCACGTACACACACAACTCACACATACAAACTGTATGTTAATTTTTAACGAGAAAACTTTAATATCAAGAGCCATATCAAGGCACAATGAAAGGCAGTAGAACAGGAAATAACTGAACATAAAAAGGCGGTGGGAACAAAGGGAAAAGAGCAAAAGAGATCGAAGAAAGTAAAGGGGAAAGAAGTGAAGGGGAAGGAAGGGAGAAAGTATTCTGATCCCACGCTAGGCTTCTGCCAGCATTGAAATCATCTCATCATCAGATTCTAACCCCACTGAGTATAAACAGGAATGTAAGAAGGTAAAAGCTTATCTGGGAAACTAAGTTTTTCCACCCCAAAAAGACTATTTAAATTAGTAATAAAAACATTCCCTGCTTCCCAACATATTTTGCAATTAAAACAAGTTTTTCTAAGCTTGCCAGAAATATAGCTGAAGAGCATCCCAAAGCATCAAGGATTTTTTTTTGTCTGAATTATTGAGCGTAGAGAGGTTTTTTGTTTTAAACAAGGCAAATTGTTAAAATCACCACGATCTTAAAATATTAGCAGAGGAGACATTTCAATGTCCCAACAAAGACAATTCTTCTGAGAAATGCTCTACAAAGTGGGAGCTAAGGCATTAAAAATGGATTTTGAAAGTGCTTTGGTTTTGTTTAAATCACAAGCCTGCCATCGCACGACCCGCCCACCCCCTCCTGCTTTCAGATGCTCAGCGCTTGCCCGAGAAGCCATCAACCAGTTCACCCATTAGCATATGCGAGAGCGGTGCCAAGGTTAAAAGGTCAGGATCTTTCTGGAAATCAGTGAGCCGGCGAGAGAGAAGAAAGGACCGGCCAGGAGAGGCTCACCCAGAACAGCCTCAGTCAGGGCTTATGGCCGGCCCTCTTCTCAGTTGGCCTGCACTGACCGCTCACATCCAACAGCAGCCAGCATTCCCTCCAGCAGCTCCTAAAGAATATTTTATGGACAAGGTATAAGAGAAAGGCAGACATGGGAAAACACACTGTAGCTGAAACTGAATTTTAAAAATAACAGCTGGCTTAGAATTGGGTAAGAATTCTGTTAGCTAAGAAAGTGGGCAGCTTCCCTGAGGAGCCCTCTTTTATCACCAAATCCTTGAGGAATCCTTCAGCTTTGTCCTTTCCGTCTCTCAGATCCTTATGCCCTAGACAAACCTGAAATCTGAAAGGAAGGCCATAAGCAGTCCCTGCAGACCTTCTCCTTACTAGTAAGAGTAACTAGTAAGTAAGGACAGATTTATTCTCCTTACGGACCACCAAGCATAAATAGTGGAGAGTGATTTATGATTCCATTGGCTGACTGGTCTCTAACCATCTGCCGTCTTGTTTCAGCCCAGCTATTGCTGTACTCACAGTCATAAAGCAATGATGAAGCAATGATGGCAAATAGGTTTCTTCTTGTGGGATGATTCTAATGAGTTAGCCTTTACACCTAAACTTCTGTATTGAGAAGGATTCTGCAGGCATATCTGCATTCAGGGAAGAAGATACCCTGACTAATAGTGAATCTCCCGGGCGGCCCATGGTGGCTCAGCAGGCAGAGAGTTCTCGCCTGCCATGCCAGAGACCCAGGTTCAATTCCCGGTGCCTGCTCATGCAAAAAAAAAAAATAGTGAATCTCCCATTAGCACAGAAGACTGAACAGAAATGTGCATGCTATACATTTGCCGCTTCTAACTAAAGCCAAGCAGGGAAGACATTAACCAACGCTGACTGGTGTACGTGTCCTCACTCTAGAGAAAGTTTAGTGACAAGACAGGTAGAAACAACGGAGGGAGAGAGGTGTACTGCCCGCCCTTCTAATTTAGTCGAGTTTCCTTTCTTTGAGAAGAAAGAAGTGGTAAGGAGCTAAACCAACACCAAAACATATTACTGTGTTCAGTCTCCTATCCGATAATACATCTTAATCCAAGTTACTGTGGACTTGCATGGAATAACAACTCATGTTGTCTTCCTAGAAAAGCAAGTTTAAAAATTTGATTCATAAGTTTTTTAAATAGGAGATAACGTTTTTGTAAGAACAGTTCATGGCATCAAAAAAAAAAGCTTATCTTTACATCATTGGTAAATTATTATATAAAACTATGTTAATCATAAATATCATTAGTAATTATATTATTACTAAATAATAATTGTGGAAGATATGTAGCAACATGGAAAATACGTAAGTAATAATAGGTACGTTTATTAAGCGCCTGCTATGTTTTAATAATTCTACTAACTGCTTTGCACAGATCTGTTCATTTTTTCTGCATAAAATCCTACTAGGTGGATAGGTATTCATTTTTCATTTTTAGGTGTGGAAACAAAAACTAAGAACAGTTAAGCAGCTTACTGAAAATCACACAGCTAATAAATGATAAAACAAGATAGTCTGTTTCCAAAGCCCATGTTCTTAACTACCAATCCAAAATTGCCTAAAGAATAATTTTCAGAACCCTAATTCTACACATTATTCTCTTTTTTACTTTTTTATTAATTTTTAAGTTTTTTAAAAATGTATGACAAGAAAGAAACACAAACATTTTTAATATATGATCATTCTGTTCTACATATATAATCAGTAATTCACAATATCATCACATAGTTGCATATTCATCATCATGATCATTTCTTAGAACATTTGCATCAATTCAGAAAAAGAAATAAAAAGACAACAGAAGAAGAAATAAAACAAAAACAGAAAAAAAAATTATACATACCATACCCCTCATTCCTCCCTTTCATTGATCACTAGCATTTCAAACTAAATTTATTTTAACATTTGTTCCCTCTATTATTTATTTTTATTCCATATGTTCTACTCATCTGTTGACAAGGTAGATAAAAGGAGCATCAGACACAAGGTTTTCACAATCACAGTCACATTGCACACACTATTCTTAATTATTATTCAGAATAAAGGATTATGTGGTCAATTAAATTGAGTAATACTTGTATTAAACCAAGTGAAATAGGTTTTTTTTACTGGGACACCTCACTATATTTAATCTGTTAGGCACATTAAGAACCTCTAAGATGGGATATTATATGCAATATTTCCCAAATATATTTCAAGAGACTTCTTTCAAGAAGCATCTCATGGGAGTAAAGTACCTGAGAACACACCTTGACATATGCTGTACTTTGCTACATTGCTCCTTACAGTATAATATTAAAGGACAAAATGAATACTACATCGTATGTACGTTATGATTACAAATGTAGAAACAACATACCACATTTGTAAAAAAAAAAAGATGTAAAGAACAAAAACAAAGTAGTCATAGTTGTAATGTATTAGGGTAGCATCCTAGCAGACACTTTTACTTTTGCCTTACTTTTCTCTCCAATAATGTAATCACTTTTTTTTTATTTTAAAATTATCCTTCAAGAAATCTATTTAAGGAAATTCATCTACCTATAGAGTTAGAGATCTTTGTTCACAGTATCTGGATATTAATGGAAAAGTTTATATATTTACTCATTATTTATAGACCACTTATGTCCAAAAGTGAATTGAGGCAAACTGTTACACAGGTTGTAAACTGAAGACAAGCCAAAGAAGAAAGATGACTTGGGGAGCTGATCCTACCTGAAAATTTAGACCTTATCCCACCTATTGTAATCAAGGAAACCCACAAGCAAATAATCCTGAAAAGAATAAGAACTTTGCACTCATGTTCCTAGGAACAAAACCTAATAGTCACCCAGTGGGACACCTCCCGAGCAGTTCTCTTTCTTATGCAATCGAGAAAGTAAATCATGTTTATTAAGCAGTTTCTATGTATAAAGCATTCAGAGAATTTGAATAATTGCTTTAATTTTAAGGTAGAAATGCCATGAAGAACCTTCTGTGAAAAATTAGGAAAATATATATCACTTCATCTGAAAGCCTAGGGTTGCGATTTTGTGAAGAAGCATTGAGCCAGAAGGGAGAAGCAGTAGACCAGTTGGAGACACAATGAAGGAAAAGCAGGGAGTGCCTGGCTTGGGGCTACAACTTGGTGCAGCATTCGAGGAAGGCAATTGGGCAACACACACGAAAAGTTTTAAACAACTCATATTCTCTAGTTCAACAATTTCACATCAACCTATTCTAAAGAGATTAGTATGGGTGTGCACAAAAACTTACCTACAAATATGTTCAAAGGAACATTGTTTATAAAGCTGAAAATAAGAATCCACATAAATGTCCAAAAAAGTGTGTATTGGCTAAATTATGGAACTTCCACACAGTAAAATATTATACAGTCTTTAAAAATTATAGTGTAGTTTGGGCAAGTGACTCAGTTGCAGAGTTCTCGCCTGCCATGCTGGAGACCCGGGTTCAATTCCCAGTGCCTGCCCATGTAAAAAAAAAAAAAAAAAAGAATAAAAATTATATTGTAGAGAAATATTAAAGGATGTGAGGAAATGTTCACAATATATTGTCATGGGTAAATGCTCTAAAACTAGCATGCAAGGTATGATCCAAATTTACTTTTAAGTATAGAATATAAAGAGATACACACCTCTATGCTCTGAAATGTTAACTCTGAGTATCCTAAGTCCTCTGCAATGATTAGGTGTCACTTTTGTGATAAGAAAAAAATAATGGACAACTGAAAGTACAAGTAAACTCTACAGGGGACCATCCCACTTCATTGCCCAAAGATATAACTCAGGTGGCCAGAACATGAAAAATGTTATTTAAAAAATGGAAAGAGATAAGCTGGTATACAATAAAAACAGGATTAAAGTATCCCCCAGGCATACCCAGGGAATACCTGCCTGTCTCAGCACATGTGAGGAGTTAAATGGACCAAAGCCCACTTCATCCTGCGTCAGCAGCATTAGCCTTCCTTGTGGTGCTTAACTGTCTGAAATAACCACCATATATATTAGAATTATGACTTTATCAAGACCACCACTAAGTAAGTTAATAAAAAATAAATTGGCCATAGCCTGACGGACCAACACACATGGCTCAAAAGTGGCCATGTCCTTGCCCAAATGTGACGGCAAGGTCTTATTGGAGAAGGACATGCCCTGCTTTTCCTAAGCAAGTGAAAGTACGTCTTAGAATTTAACGAACGAGCAGCGTGGGTCATGGAAGTTAGCACAGGATGGGGGATTTGTGTTCCATTTTGAGTACCACTGAACTTAAGCTGCGTGGTTGCCTGCTAGCTCTACTTCAGCTGCAGTTTTACCAGCCCTAAAGAGGGTTGAAAAAAGAGCAGTGGTCATCAACCTATTTTGTCCCCGAAGAATGAATATTGTCAAGATCAGGTCTTAAAAAATGCTATTTGGAAGTCTATAAATAGTGGATGCCTTTTTGTGAATCAGAAAATTCTCTTTTCTTCCTGCTGTAATTTGTACAATAAATCCAATAAAGGAAACTATTGTCTTCGTTTATTATTATTTTATTCTCGCCAGGATGATTTAACCCTTAAATAACTGATGTCAGTAAACTTGTATCTACTTATTAGAAGTTGTATCCAGTTTATTTGTGAAGGAACTAGCTTAATCTTTACTTTCCCATTGGTGGGGGAAGCAGTCACCTTCATGATTTGGGATCTGATTCCCACTAAATTGTTTCCAAATGAGTGAACAGTAGAAGAACTCAATTCTGGGGGCAGGCAATCAGTGCTTTTTGAAAACTTAAATATCCAGCTATTCAAGATGAAGAAAAGTTTAAATTGAAGAGGAAGGAGACTTCTATTTCTCACAGTCCCAATTAGCAGTAGAAAAATGGAATTTCCAGACTGAAAGAAATGAAGCAACTTTAAGATCCAGAATGAAGAAACTGAAGATCAAATTAACGTAGTCGGCTTTGTTGGCACGCAACTTATATTTCGCCAAGGAAAGTGTCTTGTGTGACCCATTCATAACTGACTTTTTTAAGCTGACATATGTCAAAGGAAGTTTCTGAAGGAGAGAACAGAATTGTTTCATCACAGTCCTACCAGGAAATGACCTTCAACAATCCAAATACTGCTCATCTCTCCTTCCAGGGACCCTGGACCTACTGTTGTGTTTCTAGGCTTTTGCACCTACAGTCCCGACAATATTTTCATGTCCAAGATCCTTTTGGGAAGAGGGTCTTCTGGCACAAGCATTTTGATACATTCAGTGGGGCTATTTATGCTTGATACCAAATTGCTTGGTAGGAACAGCTTAAATGTGGCAACAGAGAACAGTCCATAATATTCCGAAACAAAGGAGCCCTAGATATAAGCTAAATACGAACTCTTTCTTGTACTTCTGTCTGGCACCTGCTCATACTGCAATATACTCTATGGGTTTTTTTTTTTTCATGCTTGCACCTGCATGTTCATTTATTTTCATTTCATGATAGGGTAATCCACTTGTATGTATTTATGCTTGGCTTCTTGTTACCTAAATATAGGAGCAAGTCTATACACATGGTATATAATTCATACTGCAATCATTTCTGTTTTAGCTGCATTGGTGACCTTGTAATCATGCTTTTGTTTTGTTTTAAAACAAAATTTATCATTTGAAAATACCTGATATTTACTTTTTATTTCATCCAACCATCTCTCCTAAGAACATGAAATTCAAGTGTAACAGACAAAACTAAGAATATATGTGCACCGGACAAAAAAAATCACAGGTGTGGGTATGCTGTTGTGTGCAGGTGGGAAGGTGAGTGTGAAAGAGGTAGAGATGCATCAGTGTGGAGAGAGGCTGTGCGGACAGTGCTGCTCTGAAGGAGCTCACCTGGAGAACGTACACAGACAACGGGTGGATAAATATTTCCACATGGTGATAGAAAAAGCCTATTGTTGATATGGAAAAACAGACAATGCCATGTTGCTTGGCCTTAATGCAAAGCAATGAATTAAGACGCATTCAGTCTTCCTTCTGTGAGAAGAACCTTGAGAAAGCAATACCTTAGCTTCCCTGTGCTACTGCTTGCTCTGATTAAAAAACTGTCATCGGCTCAGAAGAGATAAAGCTCACCCTAAAAGTGAATAAATCAGAAGGCTGAGGTCTTTTCTTTTTCTGCAGTCTGACCCTTGCTGGCAGAGACCCTTTTAAAATTTCTTTTCATTTTTCTTCTGGATCACTGCTTCCATTTCTTCTGACTCCAGAATGGCTGAGCTTGTCGCCGAATCCAATGGCTCCCAGAAAAAGCCAGAAACGTCTCTAGATTTAGAAGGTTTCATCACAGCCATCTCTTTGTGAAGGAAGACACTTTCCAAAATCTTTTCTAATGGAGGTATTTTATAATTTATTATTTTATTTGGGAACAGCAAAATTTCTTCCAAGAACCCCCCCAAAATATCTCATAAGAAGCTGTAAATAGGTAAACAGCTTGTTTTTTTTCCTAAATTAGAACCAACCCCCAATTTTGTATACCATCTCAATTGCCCCCCCACCAGCCACACACTCCTCTGCCACACACACATACACACATACATACACACATATACACACACATCATAATAGATGTGTCTCCATCAAAATGCTAGCTGGGCTTCTTAATCTAATAGAATTCAGGAGATCTATTAATTTGAATGAGGAAAAAGTAGTCTTTACTTTCACTCATTTCTAAGTGATATTTAGGATTTCCTTCAATTATTAGAGTTCCTGTATCTTTGTTACCAAGAGATGGCACCAATATTTTCATATTTCCCCAAATTTGGTTTTTTGCACATCCCAAATTCAAGATTATAGTCATTTCTACTATAATAGAAATTGATTTCTAAATCTTCTTATCTAATGCCTTAGCAAAAAAGCACAAATACTAACAGCACAAATTGGATTTCCTAAATATTCTGATAACCCAAGGTTAGTAAACGTGTTTTTTTTTTTAATTCTATGCATTCTATTGAACGCATTTTAAAATGTCATTCTGAGAAGCAGTCCATAGGTTTCACTAGACTGCCAAAAGGGTCTGTGGCACACACAGAAAGCCAGGAAGCCTGGCAGAAAAGGTTTTAGACGAGAGTTTCCTTATGGTCTTTAAATGAATGCTGATATGATTGGAAGAGCCAGTTACTTTCACTCAACGTCTTTTTTCTTTAAGCGGTTTTCACTGAACACTGCTTATTCTATTCAAATCTGCAAGTTCCTTCTCTCCCTGGTGAATTATAGAAACAAAAGTAGAACGATGTTTCCTGAGTTTGGAGTGAAAAATAGGTTCCTTAAAGCAAATGCTTCAAGATGCATCTGAGGAGCAAACCCCTCTAATCCTTGTTCTAACTTCAAACTGCACATTCTTTCTTGGCACCCTGAGATTTTCCTCTCAAAAACAGGGCTAGGGCGGGCCACGGTGGCTCAGCAGGCAAGAATGCTCGCCTGCCATGCCAAAGGACCCGGGTTCGATTCCCGGTGCCTGCCCATGTTAAAAAAAAAAAAAAAACAGGGCTAGAACTAAATATTCTTGAGGTGGGCATCAGCTCTCTACTGGTCCAGGTTATTTAAGAGCTCTCTTAGACAAGAGATGGTATAGATAAGCAATTAAGAGTGGGACAGACTTTGGCTTGATTTACTAGGCTTTGCAGTTGACTTTGTCACCTGGACCATGCCCCTAAGCTTCCTGGGAAATTCTGGGTTAAATGACCTGTTACCCACCTTCCTTCTATCAGTTTATAGGTCTCTTTCACAACACTTGGATACAGGAAATCTCAGATTCATTTATTTCTCTCAGTTAAATGAAATTTGCTCTGACTTCTCACCCAATATAAGGCTAGTGGCAAATTCCAGGCAGTATTGAGAATCTCTCCCCATCCCCAAAGGAATCCCACTCAGACCTGGAGCTCTCCTGGTGCCAGGAAACTGAGTGGGGCATCAGGACCTGAGTCTATAGGGGTTCCCATTTTTCCCATTGTTCTTTCTCCCTTTGTCCCTGGAAAACCCAGAGATGCCCCTTCAACGGGGACTGCTCTGCCCACAGCTTTAGTTCAGACCTAAGACCAGGACTTAGTTCAGACCTAAGACCTAAGTCCAGGACTCCAAGCTCCACGGTGAGGCTATAGCACTAAACCCAGACACCCTCCAAGCCAACCCTCTCCTTTCTCTTATCTCAGGGCATCTAACCTCCCTCCTGTTTGCTTCTTATGACTTCCCTTCTCAAAATACTTTCCTCCACCCTCTCCCCCTCAGGAAGGGTACAGCATAGCTCCTCACCATGAAACTAGGCTTTTAGAAACCAAACGCTAGATAGGCAGTTGCTTTTTAGATGCTTTGCATGTTCTCCTTTTGACCTGTATCCTCAAAGCCCCTGAGCTAAAGGAACATAAATGCTTGGCTACATTATGGAGATAACAATTAAAACCTACAGTCACGGGAATAAAACACAAAGTAATATTCCAATGAAATATCCTACATATAAGTAATCATTTTACTAGAGATACATTTCTAAGGAAAGTAAAATTAATTTAGGAAATAATGCATAGTTGTGGAAACAGCTAATTCATATGGCAACAGCACATTACATTTTTAGGTTTGAGTGGATTCATCATCAAACACACAAAGAGACACATCCAAAATACACTTTAGCTTTTACCAGTCTCAGAGTAGAGGACAAATGAGAGCAGTTGGCTGGCAACAGTTACACCGTTTCAACGAGGCATCCTGGGGAGCCTCCAAAACCAGAGACACATGAGAGTATCAGCAGGTAACAAAGCAATTGTTTTTAAGATAACACAGCAGCAGCAAGGAACTTCACCATGCCACATGAGAGGTCGCACAGAGCTCAGATACTCTGGCCAAGCCATGTTGAATTTCTAAACTGCATCCCCACACACAGAGGAAAAATATTCCAACTCTTATGGTCATTACTCACTCTTGAAAGATTAATTTAACAAAAATGAATACACACCACAGTAATGAATGTAATTCAGTGGGAGAGTGGTTTGAGAAAGCTAGCCACACTGGAAAACATTACTTTTTAAATTAATGACAGAACTAAAGATTATTTTCAGATTTGGTAAGCATTTTTGCGAAGTAATGATTTGCCAGGGTGGGAAAAATCCAGATTAGTGTTAAGTATTTGCATGTTATGAGGCAGAAAAGGCTAAACCGAGGGCTGGGACTTATTACTCAACCTCTCACCAACCTCTTTACTAGCCAAGAGGGAAACACAAGGTCAGACTGTGCTGCAAAACTTGGGGAGTTAACAGAGCTGGTACACTAAGGTCCTAATTGCATGTATTAATCACAAATAAGAGCCAATAATGATAGCTAACATTCACTGAATGCTTACAACGTCCAGCCATTGGGAAAGCACATTTTATGAGTTCTTTCATTGACTCCACAAAACCATACAATGAGGAAGGTACTATTTCTGTCATTATCACTTTACAAATGAGGGTATTGAGAAACAGAGAGATTGAGTAATTTGCCCTTGGTCACACAGCAGGCACACGGTGGATGGAGGATTCAAGTGCAGACCCTTTGGCCACAAAGCCCATACCTTTAAACACTCTTCAGTGTTGCTGTGAGGATGAAAAAAAGCACCATTAACCCCTCAACCCCCATCTGCCACAACCAACCCCTCAATCTCCCAACCCTCATCTGCCACACACAAAACATCTCATAGCACATTGTGCAATGTGATAAATCACTCTGTTTTATTCCCATAAAGAAGTAGAAAAAAGAAGAAGCAGTTGAAGAGAGGTGAGGAGCCAAGAAGGGTCTGATTGTTTAGGATGAGAGAAATGGCAGCACGTGTGTAGGCTAGTCAGAAAAATGCCAAAGAGAATCACAGAGACAATGTCCTTGAATAAGCAAGGAAGGCTAGGATTGAGTGTACAACCCTGATTTGGAGGAGCAAACTGAAAACAAGATATGGATGGTTCATCCCTAATAACAAGGGAGAAGGCAGTGTGCATAGATATAGATATGAGAAAGTGGGTGCCTGTTGGGGCAGACAGAGTACACACATGTCCTATTCTAATTGTTTCTATTTTCTCAATGAGCCAGGCAGCAAGCTCATCATCAGAGCATATGGATGGAGAAGGAGAGGTTGGAAAGCTGAAGAGAACAGAAAGTATGCAACGGTCATTTAGGATGGGGAAGAGTAGCATGGTGGCTTGGGATTGCAAAGGGCCAACTGGAACTTACTTGGCATGTGGGTTTGCTCCCACAGTGATCAGCTGCATGAGTTCAGGCTTAGAGTAGGCAAAGAATTGGATTTAAGGAAGATGGTGGAGAAAGGTGGGTTGCCAGACAAGTATGGCAAAGGTGGATTGGGGTAAGGGATTTTTGGTATAATTATAATGGCAGACAATGGCATCTCTGCTGGGTAGAAAGGGAAGTCAGGACACAGGTCAGGGGTAGGAGAAACACTAATTAAAAATGACATTGATGGATGGTTGGTCTTGGTGAGATTGGAGAATTGTTGGAGTTAGGGGGCTAGGTGTCAGCTGCGAAAATAGAAAGGGAAGAGGCGGAGTGTCATGCTTGTGGAGCTTTGCTTCATATTTGCACTATGTTTGGTACATGTGTACATAACAGAGTCATGAGCTCACAAAAGCAAGTACCTCTCATCAACCCAGAATTTTCAGTTCTCTCTTTCTCTCAAAAAGACCTCTATATTAGGTAATTAACATTTACATAAAACAATAAAAAGTTAATGTATAATAAACGATAAACAAAATTACAGCATGTCCATAGTATGGAATATTATGCAATTAAAATTTATGTAAAATAATAAAATTTTAATGTATAATAAACGAAATGAGAAAAAAAAAGAAGACCTCTATGTTGTTTACTTTCCAACCAGCCTGGGTTCTACTAGCTGAAGCCTCAGGAAAACCTCAACAGATAACCCTAGGGTTTTCTTTGATCTCTAGGCAGAAAGGAAGAATTGCTGCATGGTCACACATGGAAGAAAATGAGATGTCAAATTTGTGCTAGACAGTAAATGACACATTGAAGAAGCTCTTCCAGAGCAGCAGTATACCAGAGACAACTCTCTTTTCTACACATATGCCTCTTCTCTTCTTTTTGACAGATACCCCACTAGTTTAGCTGTGGTTTTTTCAACAAATAGTCATCAAATTCCTTCTATGTCTCAAGCATATTTCTAGGTGCTAGGTATACTGGCATGAGTAAGACATTGTCTCTGCCTGCAGAAGATTCACAACCTCAAAAGAAGAAAGAAGGACTAAGGTAAATTCACAGAAATCAAACAACATAGTAAAGGAAAAGCAGCATTACAGAGACACAGAATAGCATGAGGAGAGTGGGAAAAAACAATCTTGTTGGAGTGACAGGAATTAAGCAGGACTTTCCAAATGCCGTACTATTTGAGGTGGAGCTTGAAGAACAAAGAGAATCTCAATGGCAGAGATTGGTGCCTGTGTGTCTGCGTAAGATGAAATCTGTGGGGCACAGATTCATTCACAAGAATGATGGCTAGTTAAGTTTGCTTAGTGTCAAAATCAAAAGAGCCTAGATGCATGGTGCATAACCCAGGATGGAATCAGAAACATCTGATGTTTTTTGAGCAAGGACGTGACGTGATAAGAACATGATAGGAAAATATAAAATAATATGATGAAAGCACAAACATTGGGCTTCAACAGGGAGCCAAAAGGATAGGAAGAAGAGTTGAAAGGTATAATGGTTAGGCTCTGGGGTCAAGTTGACCAAGCTGTGATGCCCAGTTGTCTGGTCAACTGAACGCTGCTGCAAGCATATTTCATGGCTGGGTAATAAACAGTAAGGCTGATATATTAAATCATCAGTCAGTTGACTGCATCTGTGGCTGATTATATAAACAATCAACTAAGCTGTGCCTGCCACAAAGGAGATAAGCCAATCAGTTGAAGACTTAAGGAAGAAGAGAGACTTTTTCACTATTTCTTCAGTCGGTGAGCCTTTCCTGTGGAGTTTGTCCAGACACTTCATCAGAGCTGCCTGCTTCACAGCCTGCCCTATGGATTTTGAAACCTTCCATCCCCGCGGTGAGACACCTTTACAAATTTCACATTTACAGATACCTCCTGTTGATTCTGTTTCTCTAGAGGACCCTGACTAATGTAGCTTGGTACCCTGGGTGGTTCTTGAGAAACACAGTGTTAAAAATTGTTTTTTACTATTGGTTTTCTACTCTGATTAGAATCAAAGGCACTACTGACTCTGTTTCCAATAATCAATATGGCTCTGACAGTCCATGGGGTGAGATGGCAGGAAAGATACGCAAAGTACCACCATTAGATTCTGCTAATTGTATGCTCATACAAGGCAAGGCTCTGGGTGAGAGTGATTGTGACATCCTTACATAGCTTTGTGGAATTAAGAGATATAAGGTTGCTGATTGGATACAGTGATGAAAATGATGAGCTAAGGGCTTCAAATTGTGTCTTAAGTGCCATATGAACATTATAAGTTTCCATGTGTGCCCTGAAAGAAAATCTTATTTCCTGTGGTCGCAGACTTGAGATCTCTGAAAACCAGACACAGAGCCTCATTGTGTGAGTGGCAGATTTACAACATACACTAAAATCTCAACCTTGCAGAGTGTTGGCTGTTAAAGTAAGGGCTTTTATTGGAAAAGAATGGGGTCCTGAAATGTGGGATGGGAATATATGGCTTGATAATGATGGAGATGGGGAGATGGAAACCCTGGATTCTGCTGAGTCTTTGCTAGATCGACTTGTAATGGTCTGTCCTGAGAATACACCTGCCCCACCTCCAGCGTGCCCTGAGAAACGAGCTTCCTGACCTCCAGCCTGCCTCAAGGAAACAGTTTCCTGGCCTGCAGTCTGCCCAGAGGAGTCTGACATCCAACCTCCACCTAAAGAGATTAACCTATCAGTGTCTGCTAAACCCGTAACCACCTCCTTTCAGGAAACAGCCCTCACTTCTCTGTCTGGAGCTACTGATCTTGTTTCACCAGATGAAACTGCAATGGAATGCACTGAGATAATTAGCTTGGAAGACACTTCTATTTCTTTTCGTGACCCACACTCACCACTCCTCTTTTCTTCAAAACCTATAACTGCACTGTTCTAGTTTGCTAGCTGCTGGAATGCAATATACCAGAAACGGAACGGCTTTTAAAAAGGGGAATTTAATAAGTTGCTAGTTTTACAGTTCTAAGGCTGAGAAAATGTCCCAATTAAAACAAGTCTATAGAAATGTACAATCTAAGGCATCCAGGGAGAGATACCTTGGTTCAAGAAGGCCGGTGAAGTTCAGGGTTTCTCGCTCAAGTGGAAGGCCACATGGTAAACACAGTCAGAGTTTATCTCTCATCTGGAAAGGCACATGGTGAACATGGTCAGGGTTTCTCTCTTGGTTGGAAGGGCACATGGTGAACACAGTGTCATCTGCTAGCTTTCTCTCCTGGCTTCTTTTTTCATGAAGCTCCCTGGGTGGCATTTTACCTCTTCATCTCCAAAGGTCGCCACACTGGTCCACTGTGTTGATGACATCATGTTGATTGGACCTAGTAAGCATGAAGTATTAACTACTCTAGACTTAATGGTAAGGCATTTGCATGTCATAGGATGGGAGATAAACCCAGCAAAAATACAAGGGCCTTCCACCTCAGTGAAATTTTTAGGTGTCCAGTAGTGTGGGGTGCGTTGAGATATCCCTTCTATAGTGAAGGATAAGCTGTTGCATTTGGCCCCTTCTATGACCAAAAAGAGGCAAAATGCCTTGATGACCTCTTTGGATTTTGGAGACAACATATTCCTCATGTTATGTTACTCCAAGTGACCAGGAAAGCTGCTAGTTTTAAGTGGGGACTGGAACAAGAGGAGGCTCTGTGACAAGTCCAAGCTGCTGTGCAAGCTGCCCTGTCACTTGGGCCACGTGATCCAGCAAATCCAATGGTGCTGGAAGTGTCAGTGGGAAATGTCTGGAGGCCTTGGCAGGTCTCTATTGGAGAATTACAACAAAGACCCTTAGGATTTTGGAAAAAGCCTTACCATTCACTGCAAATAACTACTTTCCTTTTGAGAAACAGCTTTTAGCCTCTTACTGGGCCTTAATAGAGAGTGAATGCTTAGCCATGGGCCACCAAGTTAGCAACAGACCTGAGCTGGGTGTTTTTTGACCCACCAAGCTATAAAGTTGGGTGTGCACAGCAGCACTCCATCATAAAATGGAAATGGTATATATGAGACAGGGCTCAAGCCAGTCCTGAAAGCACAAGTAAATTACATGAGGAAATGGCCCAAATGTCCATGCCCCCCACTCCTGCCACATTACCTTCTTTTTCCCAGACCAGCACTAGGACCTCTTGGGGAGTTCCTTATAGTCAGTTGACTGAGGAAGAGAAAATTCAGACCTGGTTTACAGATGGTTTTGCATGATATGTAGGGACAACCTGGATGTGAACAGCTGCAGCACTGCAATCACATTCTGGGATGTGCAAGCTGCACTTAAAGGACAATAGTGAGGGGAAACCCTCCCAGTGGGCAGAACTTCAAGAAGTGCACCTGGTTGTTCATTTTGGTTGGAAGGAGAAATGGCCAGGGGTGCATTTGTATACTGACTCATGGGCTGTTGCTAATGGTTTGGCTGGATGGTCAGGGACTTGGAAGGAGCATAATTGGAAAATTGGTGACAAGGATCTGGGAAAGATTTATGTGGTTAGACCTTTATGAGTGAGAAACATGAAGATATTTGTGTCCCATGTGAATGCTTACCAGAGGTAACTTCAACAGAGACCCACACTCAGTCCTCAATACGGTACCATTCCCCAAGGTGATCAGGCTGCTACATGGTGGCAGGTTGATTACATTGGAACACTTCCATCATGGAAGAGGCAGTGATTTGTTCTAACTGGAATAGACACATACTCCGGATATGGGTTTGCCTTCTCTGCATGCAATGCTTCCACAAAAGCTACTATACATGGACTTACTGAATGCCTTATCTACCATCATGGTATTCCATACAGCATTGCTTCTGATCAAGGAGCCTACTTCACAACAAATGGAATGTGGGAGCAGGCACATGCTCATGGAATTCTCTGGTCTTACCGTGTTCTCCATCATCCAGAAGCAGCTGGGTTGATAGAACAGTGGAATGGCCTTTTGAAGACCCAATTATGTTGCCAACTAGGTGGCAGCACCTTGCATGGTTGGGGCAGTGTTCTCCAGGAGGCTGTGTATGCTCTGAATCAGCGTCCACTCCATGGTGCTGTTTCTCCCATAGCCAGGATTCATGGGTCAAGAATCAAGGGGTGGAAATGGGAGTGGTAGCAATCACTATTACCTTGAGTGATCCACTAGGAAAATTTTTGCTTCCTGTCCCTAAAACCTTGAGCTCTGCTGGTCTACAGGTCTTAGTTACAAAAAGAGGAGTACTCCTACCAGGAGATACAACAATGATTCCATTGAGCTGGAAGTTAATACTGCCATCTGTCAACTTTGGGCTTCTCATGTCATGAATCAACAGGTGAGAAAGAGGATTATTGTCCTGTCTGGGGTGATTGATCCTGACTATCAAGGGGAAATAGGACTGCAATTCTACAATGGAGGCAAAGAAGAGTTTTCCTGAAATACAGGAGATCCCCTAAGGCATCTCTTAATACTACCATGCCCAGTGATTAAAGTCATTGGAAAACTGCAACAACCCAATCCAGGCAGGACTACCAATGGCCCGGTAACTTTGGGAATGAAAGTTTACATCACCCTTCCTGGCAAAGAACCACAGCCAGCTGAAGTGCTTGCTGAGGGTAGGGAGCATGGAATGGGTGGAAGAGGAAGGTAGTGATAAATATCAACTAAGACCATGTGACCAGTTACAGAAATGAGGACTGTGATTTTATGAATATTTCCTCCCTGTTTTGTTATGAGTATGTGTTCTAGTTTGCTAGCTGTTGGAATGCAATATAACAGAAATGGAATGGCTTTTTAAAAAGGGAATTTAATAAGTTGCTAGTTTACAGTTCTAAGGCCGAGAAAATGTCCCAATTAAAACAAGTCTATAGAAATGTCCAATCTAAGACATCCATCCAGGGAAAGATACCTTGGTTTAAGAAGGCCGATGAAGTTCAGGGTTTCTCTCTGAAGTGAGAAGGCACATGGCGAACACAGTCAGGGCTTCTCTCTTGGCTGGAAGGGCACATGGTGAACACGGTGTCATCTGCTAGCTTTGTCTCCTGGCTTCCTGTTTCACGAAGCTCCCCGGGAGGCATTTTCCTTCTTCATCTCCAAGGGTCGCTGACTGGTGGACTCTGCTTCATGGTGCTGCTCTCTCTGAATCTCTCATTCTCCAAAATATTTCCTCTTTTATAGGACTCCAATAAACCAATCAAGACCCACTCAAATGGGTGGAGACATTTCGTCCCTTAATCCAGTTTAACAACCATTCTTGACTAAATCACATCAACCAGGGAGATGATCTCATTACAGTTTCAAATATACGGTATTGAATAAGGATTATTCTACCTTTAAGAAATGGGATTTATATTAAAACACGGCTTTTCTTAGGAGGCATGCTTCCTTTCAAATCAGCACAGTATGTTTGCATTTGTATGCAAGCAAATATCTTATCTTCCTCTTATAATATGACATAAGTTGTACTGTGCATGTTACAGTATTTAATTCATAAGATATGAAGTTTAAGAGTGAATGTTACCTAAAGGCTTGCACCGTGTTCTGGAGAGATGTAGTACATTTCCAGTTGTACACAGGACAGTTGGGTATTGTTAGGCAAAACATATGTCAGTTATTATGTTCTATTTGAAAATTAAGCATGTTTCAAGGTGATGTGTACAGCTGCCAAGTTGACAAGGGTTGGACGGTGATGGTTGGGTTCTGGTGTCAACTTGGCCAAGTGATAACGCCCAGTTGTCTGATCAGGCAAGCACTGGCCTGCCTATTGCTGCAAGGATATTTTGTATCTGGTTGTTAAACAAGAAGGCTGGTGTATTAAATCATCAGTTAGTTGATTGCATCTGTGACTGATTACATCTGCGATCAACTAAGGCGCACCTCCCACAAAGGAGATAATCCAATCATTTGGATTCAATTAAGAGAGAAGAAAGACCTTTTACATTGCTTCTTCAGCCAGCAAGCCTCTCCTGTGGAGTTCTTCTAGACCCTTCATTGGAGCTGCAGCTTCACAGCCTGCCCTACAGATTCTGGACTCTTCCATTTCCACGGTTGCATGAGATACCTTTGTAAATTTCATATTTACAGATACCACCTGTTAATTCTGTTTCTCTAGAGAACCCTGACTAATACAGAAGATATCTTAATAATTTGTGTAGAGGTAGATGAGGGGAATGGACAAGACAGCACTGATTGCAGACTATTGCAACATTGGACTTCTTATGACAATTTATTGCCTTTGGGACCAAGAAATGAAGAGGAGTTGGAAGTGACATCAGTGTTTTGAGCCTGGGGACTTGGAGAACATTAGGGCTATTGACAGATTGAGGAAACTCAGAAGGAAAAGCTGGTTTGGATGGAAGGATGATTCCTGTTTGGGAGTTTCTGAGCTAAAGGTGCCTTGGGGACACATAAGGGAAGTTATTTAACAGTCAGTTGGAAATATGAGACCAGAGACTGAGAAAGTAGAGGGTTGAGGAAAGAAGAATTTAAGATTTTTTTTTCATATTTGGTTAATTTGGATAAAATTGGGAAGGAAAGAATTGTGGAGAAAGGAATGGAAGAATTGGTGATAAAACTCAAAGGAAAAGCTTACAAATGTCCAATGTTGAAAAGACATAGATGCACATGAGAATGGAGGACAAAGTGATGAATTTGGCAATTAATTCAAAAGGAAGAATACAAGCAGGTGGACAATCCTTATCCTTCAACTGGAGTCTGTGCCAGCTGAAAATGGGCTGGTAGGTCTTGCTATATTTAGATGAAAGTCTGTATCTCTGCTTAGAGTATGGAATTTGTTAAGCTACGTGGAATCAAATTCCTGCTCTGCCACATAAAAATCATTGGCCAAACTAATCAAGTTCCCTTCCCTACATAAGGAAGCCTTTCATAAAACAAGATCCTCCTCATCTGTAAAATGCAGGGTTTGTTCAGTGATCTTAGAGATGTTTCAGAGCTGCTTGTATGCAAGAGGAATTTTCCTACAATTGTCACTAACCCACACAAGGACCACTGCTCATAACTTAGACCCTGACCCACTTCCTTATCTTGACTGAGGTCAGCATTCCCTGAGGATGGCAATCTCATCCGAAACTGGCATTTAGCTTAGTAGGAGAAGGCAACAGCCCACCCTCCTGCCTGGCGTCTGTCTCCCCATGGGATCAGAGTACCTTCAATAAAGCGCAGACCTCAAGCTGGGCCTGTTTTTGCTAGATTTGCTGTAGTTGAGGCAAGAGTGTCCCATGGCTGGGGTATTCATAAAATACCCTGTTCCTAGGTCAGACACTTGTGTACTGATAATGTCCTATGAATACATTAAGGCTGAAATATTTTCTATTTATGTGTCCATCTCCCTCATTCAGCTGTGAGTCCCTTGAGAGAAGTCATCATGCCATTAATCTTTCCAAGCCCAACAGTAGCCTGGCCTGTGACAGATGCTTAATAAATGTGGCAGTAGCTTCAGAGTTTACAGTGAGGCCCTGGCATCAGACAGAACTAGATTATAGTTCTATTACTACCTCTCAGTTACTGGATGACATTGGGCTTGTTTCTTAAATTTTCTAATTCTTATTCCTTCATCTGTAAAATGGGGATAATAGTAGCATCTTCCCCATAGGATTGTTTTGAGAATTTTTTTAAATTGAGTAGTACAAGGAAAAAAATCAGCACAGTGCTGGCATATGTAGACATAAGAATGGCGGATATTATTATATTGATAATATTCATTTTACTGAATGGGTCAAGCACCCGGATGTTCATTATATGTAGTTCATTTAGTACTATATAGTTCATTTTATGTCATGCATAATGAACCATGTAGTTCATTTTAGCCATGTAGATTTTTAAAAAGGATCTTAGAGAAGGACTACATAGTACAAAGATAACATAAATATATATTTATATATCTTACAGGTTGTTCTAGTTTGCTAGCTGCTGGTATGCAATATACCAGAAACGGAATGGCTTTTAAAAGGGGGAATTTAATGAGTTGCTAGTTTGCAGTTCTAAGGCCAAGAAAATGTCCAAATTAAAACAAGTCTATAGAAATGTCCAATCAAAGGCATCCATCCAGGGAAAGATACTGTCATGGTTAGGGACACGTGTCAACTTGGCCAAGTTGTGGTACCTGTTTATCTGATTGGGCAAGCGCTGGCCTGTCTGTTGCAATGAGGACATTTCACAGGATTAGGTCATGAGCACATCAGCTGCATCCACAGCTGAATCCATTTGTAATCAGCCAAAAGGGAGTGTCTTCTGCAATTAGTGATGCTAAATCCA
>PVIY010034490.1:0-27083 GCA_004026745.1 Myrmecophaga tridactyla
GGGTAGAGGTAGTCTTAACAACTCTTCCGTATACTGACTTGCACATACTCAAATACATATTTATTTCTTGGCTTGCCAGATTGTCTAAACCTGATGGCTGGAAGGAAAATATAAGGTTTTTTGTTTGTTTGTTTAAATGGAGAAAGAACTGGGAAGTGGGAAAGAAAACATATAAAGGCAAACCTGGTAAAATATGTGAAAACTCCGCTCTCCAGGGTTCCTCATCACCACCCTAGATTTTTCCAGAAGGAAGTTAGAGATCTTTCCACCATCTGGTTCCCCACCTGGACTGAACTGGATTTCAAAGTATTTTCCCTGCAAGAAAATTAGGGATTTCCTTCAAGGGTCGGTAAATAAAAACACGATGTTCCAAGCAGGTTTTTCATAGAGTTTATAATTCAAGGAAATTCATTAATGAAAGACATATTTTGAATTATATCCAATTCTGGTCTAGACTTCCTGACCTTTTTCTTTCAGACAATAACCCATGAGGTTCTTGTCCAATCACACAATTCTGTATTAAGATAATCCACTGTGCTGGCACAACTAAATAAGGATATGCAATATTCCTTGCTCATGTTCCCCAGTAGGTACTTGACTCTTAAGCCGGAAGGTGTAAAAAAATGGGGAGGAAGATCATACATTGCTAACAAGAGACTGACTTCCGCCAGCCTCTCTCAGAGGAAGCAAATATTCCTTCTGGTAGACTCCATGGCTTTGAGCAAGAGAAACCAATCCCTTTACCTCTGGAGCATATAAAAGGTTTATTTAAAAGAAAAACATTTGGCAATGAATAAAGTTCTTTCCAGCTATTTGTGAGTGCGGCGATTTTTATTTTTGTAGTTACTATTATTATTTCCCTTAAAATTGCTACTAATAAGGAACAGAGGAGAATAACAGAAGCCTGGGATTTAGTCTGAAAAGGTGTTCTGATTGTTAAGTAAGTGAATTTTTTCTCACTAGAATCTACTTTCTCTCCATTTCCCAGAAACTTTAGTACAGGGTGAACGTAAATGAAGGAAAGACAAGCATGTGGGCACTAGGGAGTGGAATGGTCTACGGTCAAAATAGATGAATGTTATTCACATTTAATACGTTCAAAATTTGTATGCTGGATAAAACCCACACATTTCGGGGCTGAATCCTGCTGGGCCTCGAGTCTGTAGCTAGAACCATAAATTCATTAAGGACAAGAAAAATGCATTGCATGTTTTTGCTGTTGCCTATGGCAGCCAATGCCTGCTGGGTGACCCTGTTGATTTAATATCACTTGCTGATTCAAGGTATCTGAAAGACTCAAAGAGAAGGCCATCCTCTAAATTAAACTATGAACCCCCCACCCAAAAAACAAAAAACAACAAAAAAAGCCCGCCTAGAAACAAATACCTAGAAGCACAAAACACAGAGAAGAAACCCAGGCCACTTCTATCCTGAATGACAGTGGTTTCTGAGAAAAGCGGGCAGAATAACACCCCATGCTACTTCCTATCGCGGCTGCCCTTCACCACCTCTTCCTTTTGCCATGTTCCTCCTGCCTCCCAAGTCCCCGTCAATGAGGAGAAAATGAAATCAAATGGGACATGCAAATCCAGGAAGGGCAGCTGTAGTAAATGGTGTACTCAGCTGTAGTAAACGGCGTACTCAGCTGTAGTAAATGGTGTACTTTCTAAAGGAGGGGCTCAACCTCGCTGCCCACTGGAAACCCCCAGGGAGCCTTTAAGACATGCTGGTGCCAGCACCACCCCTGAGTAAGTAAATCAGTATCTCTACGAACGCCACCCCAACTTGGATAGGTTTAAAAAGTGCCCACGTCATTGTTATGGGTAGCCACAGTTGAGAATCTCTTCTCTAATGTACAGAAATGTTTATACCTGGATAGAAATTGCTAATAGTACAATCACAAAGCCCAATTACAAAAATGGGCCTTCATCAGTTGTAACAAATGTACCGCACCAAGGCAAGTGTTAAAAATAGGGCCGTTTAGGTGGTGTCACGGTGGCTCAGTGGCAGAGTTCTCACCTGCTATGCTGGAGAACTGGGTTCGATTCCCGGAGCCTGCCCATGCCAAAAAAATATATAGGTGGTCTATGAGGATCTGTATCTTATGCATGATTGTTCTGCAAAACCCACCTCCTCTCTATAAAAAAAAATTTTTTAAGAAGTTTGGGGTGCTGTTCTTAATGGCAGCCTGTGGGGGAGTGGGGGGGATAGTTGTTTTATAAAGCGAAGGAGGAACTACATTTTGATAATTAAATGGGAAGAAACTTTGACTCTATTGATAACACTTTATTTCTGAAGCTGGGTGCAGCTTATATAGATTTTTATTATATTATTTTAGAATAATGTGGGGGGAGTACATGGAAACTCTGTACTGTCTGCTTGATTTTTCTGTAAACTAACAACTGTTTTAATAATTAAAACATCTTTAAATTCAAATGATAGATAACAAATGATTACTCATAAAGCATTTGTCTGGAATATTTCAAAATATACATTTTTAATGTAAAAAGATTTACAAATGGAAATATATGGATTTCCATGGTACATAAAAATTTAAAAAAATTTATGATACATGGCCATTTTTTAAAAGTGAAATTTTTGTAATACCATGTTCAAACTTTTAAATTAAGGTGATTTTTACGTATGCCTTAATATTGTTTTATGTAATATGCCCATTTTAAAACAGAAACAAGACCATATTATAACCATTGTTCAGTAGTCTATTTCTGTTAAAATTTAACAATATATTTACAGAACTTATAATTAAGAAATTAACAGGGAACTTACATAATTTATCCTAAAAGTAGTATTTTTGGGTCAAAGATAATGACCATTATAAGTTTTAATAAAAATTTCCAAACTGCTCTCCTGGGAGAATGTCAGTTTTCAATCAAAAGTATCTTTTCCCTAGGAATTAACAATCTCTTTAATGTTTGCCCATCTTAGAGAAAGAAAATGATATATTGCTCTAATTTGCATTTCTCTCATTAATAGTGAAGGTATCTTTTGATGCCCTCGGCCACTATTTTGTGCTTATGTTAAATATGTAGGTGAATGCCAATATATATTCTTTTCCATCTTTCCATTAGGGTTGTACAATACTTTTTAATCAGAAAAGCAACAAACATTTCTTTTTTTTTTTTCAATTTGCATATGGGCAGGAGGCACCAGGGATCGAACTCCAGACCTCCAGCACGGCAGGTCGGAGCTCTGCCTGCTGAGCCACGGCAGCTGCCCCAAACGTTTCTTTTCACTTTTACAAAAACTGATATAGCCAACTTGCCCAAGGAAATCAAACAATTTAAATTGAAAAACTCAAGGAAATTCTCATTTTAATTATTTTTTCTGCTTTCCAAGAAAGACAAGAATGGAAGATAGGCAACTAGAGAGCTAAATTTGGTCAATCCTTAGCATTTCATAAAGGAGGTTCAGACTGTGATAATCAGAAAAAAAAAGTCAAGTAGAAATTTCGTTCACATCTTCTTTCCTATTTTCATTATGTAAAACTTCTTCAAGATAACACACCCCAGGCATTGTGCAAAAAAATATGGGAAATGAACAATGAGTAAATAGTGTGAATAATATCAGGCAGCAAGGAAAACGAGGGCAGGTGTGCCAGACAGAACTCACCAGGGAACCTAACAATTACTGCATGAGAATTCACTAAGAATTCTCTTGGAAAGAGAGGCATCCTTCCAAAGTAGAAATTTAAAAAGAAATTGTTTTTCTCCAAAATTTCAATTTATTTATTTTTAAATGGTCCAGAAACAGACTCACAGATGGCTCTCTGAATGCTCTGGTGCCAGAAATAATCTGTCTGAGTTAAGATGAAAAACCCATATAAATCAACGCTACCTGGTAAACATTAGTTTCTTTGTGAATGTGGCTACCTGTCAAGGGGAATATATTCATATTCATCTTTGGCAGCGTTCCAATTTGCTCCCTCTGGTAAACTGGAAATTTTTTCTGGCTGAGCTGGAAAAATGTCTAAATGAGCTTTACCTCAAGGCATTTGGTGAACATTTTCATTACCTTGGGTAAGTGAGCCAGTTAACAGCCAATCTGTAAGGCCATCAGGTCCAGTCGCTTTGGGATGTTATGTGACCTTAATATACATAAAATAAAAATCAAAGCTATGTTGGGCAGGATAGGGAGTGAACTTCAGACAACTCAGTCCATCAAGCTTATTCTGGCTGAGGAGGAAAGTGCCTCAAAGGTACTGGATAGGGGCTGGAGTCACAGGGTGCACAGAACAAGTCCCGGGCAGAGTAATCATTGTTTCTCAGCAAAAAAACCTCAATCCCTATCCAATCTACTTGTGTCTTTGTCTGGGAAAGAAAGTCTTTCCTCCATGGCATAAATCAAGCACTTCCAGGTTGAAAGCTGCCATTTTTATCCCGTTATTTTCCTTAGTAAGGCAACTCTAGTTGAGAACCGTTTTCAAAATTATCTTGCTTGCATTCCTAAGGCCCACAAATAATTTCAGTCAAAAGGCAAATTGAAGCCCGACAGTATACTACTATAAAAAATGAAGAAAAGATTGAAAAGGAGGCCTCCTAAGGGTATGTGAAAAGCACCTGTTTCCTTTGGGATATCAGAATTAAATCAAAAATGTTGACATCAGGGCAGGCCATAGTGGCTCAGCGGGCAGAGTTCTCACCTGCCATGCTGGAGACCTGGGCTTGATTCCTGGTGCCTGCCCACGCAAAAAAAAAAAAAAAGAATACTGACATCATCAATCAGGCAATATTCTCTGAATCAGGGAAGAGACTTACAAATCGGCTGGAGTTGTTGTTCCGGACCGTCTTGGCATTCCCGAAGGCCTCCAGCAGTGGGTTGGACTGCAGGATGATGTCCTTTACATGCTGTCACAGCAAACAGACCAGAGATTAGGAAGGCGCTAACACCTACCGCGTAATGGAAAGCCAAAGTGGCCCTGGGAAACTGGTTTCTGGGTGTGGTAAGGTGAGAGGCCCTGGAGGTCCCGGGGCGGGGGGTGGGGGGGGGTGGATTTATTCTTTCACCAGGACAGACCTAAACTGTTTATCTGTTCAGGACTCCCAATTCCCTTGGCTTGATACAGTTCCCTGGAGCCTGCATTAACAAGAGTAAATCGGGATCTACACATGAATCTGCAAACCTTCCCAGACTGGGTTTCCTAACTGGTTGCTGCAGCCTCACTCTGCACTCTCAAGTGTGCCAGGAAACACGGAAAGAAGGAAAAAGGAGCAGGAAGGGGTTTTTCTACTACTCAGGGTCTTTACTATCTCTACTCCTTACCAACTATCCTACTTCCCTAACCCTACCCTCTCCACTGCAATGAGAGTCATCTTAAAACTTCTCCTTCCCAAAAAAAGTTGTGGAAACATAGCCCTGTGCTTCTCAAACTTTAATGTGCACGAGTCTCCTGGGGATCTTGCTAAAGTGCATATTCTCATTCCACAGGTCTAGGTTGAGACCTGAGCTTGCATTTCAAGTCGACTCTCTGGTTTTGCCAGCAGTGTACACAGTTCGAGCAGCAAGAGTCAATGCCGGGTTGTGTGGCACAATTCCTGGCCCATTGGAAGGGAAGAATTTGGTTTTCAATGACCCTTCTTCTGTGCCAGGCTGAAAAGTGTGCCAACACACCATAGTCCTGAGACAGCTCAACAGACAGGATTTGATGTTGGAGAGGCCTTTGAACAAGTGAGTCATTCCTTGTACTTCTAATTATTCACATACTATGGTTAAGTATGTTCCAGAAATAACAAGTCTTCTGGCTTGTGCTCTTTAGCTACTGACTAATTCCAAGCCAAGAGCTCTGTATCATTGTCCTCATAGGAAAACAGGAAGAGAAAAATCAAACGTCTGCAGTCTGGCTACTAGGTCACATTCTGTAACAAACAGGGATCGAGTAAGGCACTAACTATTAATTGACTATGTAACAGCTCAAGCGTTCCTTTGGCAGCCTACTGAACATTCAGAAGATAAACGGCCATGAGGAATGAGAACTGGCATACCAACCCAACCAGGAATTCATCATTAGTAATGGCACCAATGGCAAATTCTGGGTGGTCCCTCCACGGGGTCAGTTTCAAAGCTTAGAAACATACTTCTAGCTGCTTATTTTCCTTTAAAATCTCATGGATTTATATAAACTTTGCTCTTCCTTATAAAATTAATTTTAAGCATGGATCTTCACTAATCTTTTATATTTTTTCACTGCTGGCAAGACCTGCCAGCACAATTTATCAACAAATAGCTTCTCTTAGGGAAAGAACAAAAGAGAGGGTCTTCTTTATCTCTTCCCTTCTTTAATTATCTACTTTTTTTTTAACTGAAAATCTTTATGCATGTGTCCGTCCCATCCATCCATCCATCCATCCATCCATCCATCCATCCATCCATCCATCCACCCATCCATCCATTCTTCCATCTATCATCTAACTCCATCAACTACAAGTAATGTTCAAAGTTTTTGGCATATAGTAAGCATGTCAAGGAAAAGAGAACAAACGAATTTAGGTAAAGGGACAGCCCATCTACAAAATAGCATCCTGGATTCCTGTCCCTACATCTCTTCTCTAATGAAAGGGTGCAACTGCATGAATGAAGGAAAGCATATGGACTGAATCACACCAACCTAGGTTCTAAAGCTGCACTCATTGCCCAATAGGCAGGCCAAATGTCGAGCATTTGCTGTATGGCTGGTTCTGAGAAATGCTGTAAGTGCCAAGTACACACTGGATTTCAAAGATTTTGTACCAGAAAGAGAAAGTAAACTATCATACTAATACTTTATATTAGCTACATCCTAAAATGATAATTTTGTCATTCTTTTTACATTTTTTAAATTGTGGCTGCTACAAAATTTAAAAATACATTTGTGGCTTGCATTATACTTCTACTGCACAGTGCTACCCTAGCTCCTCCTTCCATTCAGACAAAGAAGATACTTTAAGAGCCTTTTGCTCTAAGTGAGGAACTTTTGAATTCTAGCTTAAGCTTCACAATCCACCAGGATCCGATGGAGCAGTATTTAGACAGAGCCACAATAAAGTGAGTTCTAATATATCTTTTAGAAGTCTATAGCTAAAAAAGAAAGTCTACAGCTGACTATGGCAATAATATTGCTGACCAAAAGATTCTGATTTACAAATGAATCTTTACAGTGAACTCTAACTTGGAGCATGAGTTTCAAAGGAAAACCAGCAGCACTCTTGCTCTCTGGGTCTTCTCCCTTTCTAAAGTTTTCTCACCTTTCTTCTTTCTTTCCTGCTTCTTCATTATCTTGTTTTCTTTGTCAGCCCTTTTACTCTCTAATCTTTCCTTCTTCCTTTCATTCTCTTCCCTTTCTCTTTCTTTCTATTTTAACATTTTCATTTATTCCTTAAATTAGTATTTCATTCACATAGTTCAAAATATAAAAGGTTCAAAAGGGCATACAGGGAAAGCATCATCCCAGCTTCCTAGCTTCACACCCTGAACGCAACCAGCTGTCAATTCCTTGTGTATTCTTCCAGAGTATGTCATGCATATCCAACAAACACAGATATACGTTCTCTCTTTCCTCAAATGGTACCACATTATAGACAATTTGGTACACCTTAATTTTTCAATTAATCATATATCTTGGGTTATTCCAGATCAGTACACGAAGCTACTTTTTAACAGCTATATGGTATTCCATCATTTGATTATTTTATTTGAATTATTTTACCAGTTGACTAATAAACCTTAAGTTATTTCCAGTCTTTCGCCATTACAAAATTGTCACAATAAATAACTATGCATGTATCATTTTGCACACATTTGAGTATATCTAAAGGATAAATTCGCTTCAACAGACCTGCTGAGTCAAGGAGTGCACGTGTGTAAATCTGAGAGATTTTGCTGAAATGCCCTCCAAAAAGTTGTATTAGGCCATGCTCTGACCAGCAACATGAGAGTGACTGTGTGCCTATATTCTTTTTTTTTTTTGCATGGGCAGGCACCGGGAAATGAACGCGGGTCTCGGGCATGGCAGGCGAGAACTCTGCCACTGAGCCACTGTGGCCCGCCCGTATATTCTTTTTTTTTTTAATTTGCATATAGGCAGGAGGCACCAGGGATCGAACTCCAGACCTCCAGCATGGCAGGTCGGAGCTCTGCCTGCTGAGCCACGGCAGCCGCCCCCGCCCATATATTCTTATAAGCACAGTTTTGAAAATACTGCAGTATTTTTGCCAAGCTGGTAGGTAAAAAATAATCTTTTGGTATAGTTTTAATTTGTATTTCTCTTAATATCAGTGAAGGTGAGTATCTTTTTACAATCTTCATGAGTTATTTATATTTCCTTTTCTATGAGCTGCCTTTCATCTACTTTATTTTCCTTTTGGACTATTGGTCTTCTTATTGATTTCATAGGAATGCATTTTATATAAACCATAGCCATCTCATAATATACTATTTTTTGCAGATTTCAATTTCTTGGCTATAGAGCCAATATCTTTTCTGAGTAAGAAAAGTTCTTTTTAAACCACAAAAAGAGTCTCTTGCATTTCACATAGCTCAGGGTCTCAAAACGGGCTAGCTCAACTTACCTGGACTTTGGGGCCTCCTCCAGATACCCTAGAAATGTAGCTCATGATATATTTAGCAGCGACTGTCTTTCCAGCACCACTTTCACCACTGAGGAAAGAAAAATAGTGGATCGTGACCAATCATTAAGTGGATCATGACAAAACCTAGCCCTCTGCCCACAAATAATAACAAAAAGAAAAGAAGCAAAAAGCAATTTAGTAAAAAAAATGCACAAAATTGATCGAGAAAACATCACAGCAGTGTGAGGGCATCTGCGTGATTTGTGTAATCAGCATTCACATGGCCTGGAACAGAGTCTTGGTAACTACCAACTCGAACAGGATAGAGAATTTAGTATTTAATGCTCAGTTATAGGGGAAATGGTCATAAAGTTCCATAAAGTTATGGGATAATTTCATGCAGAAATTACAAACAATTTAAGAACACTGTAAACATAAAAAATGAAGTAAGTAAATTTGAGAATGGTTACAAAAATGTAAAAAAAAAAAAAGTTCAGAGGGAATTACCACAAAATATTGGTAGAGGTTGAGGTTAAGGTAACGATTATGAGAGCCTTTCAGTTCATATTTTCCAAACTGTTAGTAATGCAGCTGTATTATTTCTGTGATTATAAATTAAAAAGTAGGCATTTCTCAGTTTTCATACCATGCATCTTTGATTGATGCAAACATCTTTATTTTAGGAGTTCTAAACTTAGATGATGAGGTAATATTAATCACATCCTGTATAATAAAGACTATTTTCCGGTTGGTGGCCTGATTGCACCAGGAGAGCCTTTGTTCATAGTATAGTCTACTCTTCAAAATCCCCTTTCTTCCTTCAAAATCCCCTTGCATTGACAATGATCTCATTTCAAAACATGCTTAAGTTAGTCCAGTTATTCACCTCTCTATTGGTAGCCTTTGACTTACCACAATAGAACCAGTTAGAGTAAAGGGACCCACATCCTGTAAAATGATGCTGGAATTTAGTATGAAAAATTCAAATTGTTGCAAATTCATAAGACAATATTTTTGTTTCCTACTGGGGATCAGGAATTTTGGGTACAGAACAAATATTCTTCTATGAGCACTAAAACCAATTAGTTGTTATCAACTGCTGAGTTACTCAAGAAAAGAGGAAACATGCTCAGGGCACAAGCTATGTGAGGGTACCCCTACCTCCACCCCCAAAGGAAATGGAAATAATTTTGAAATAATTCAACATTTTTTAAAAAAGGGATCAAAGTAGCCATCATGGCCAAAATCAGAACTCGGCTGAATTTCTTTGAACTAATATGTTTTGTTTAATGAGAGAGACTTGGGGGAGGAATTAGGGGCACCACAATGTGGACAAGGCTTAAGACGTCAAAAGTGCTGAACCCATGTATGCAACGCATTCACCACCCTAAGCTCCTGGCTTCTGGTTCACAACAAGGAAATAAGAATAAAATTTTATGAGAAAGATATTGGTGGCAAGAAGAAATCCCGCAAGTCTGGGGGGCTATTGCTTCTCCTAAAGGGGACATACCTACTCACAGCCAAAAGTAGGTTTAGTAAATATTTGAACTTCATTAGAAATTACCTTATACATGGTCAATGTTATCAGATGATTTATACACTAGATCCAGGGTCAAAACACACACCCTCTTTCATTTGCTGCACAGGATTTGTCCACAATGAAACTCCATTTTATAATGTCAATCTACATTAAAAAATATGGAAAAGTCCAAGAGTACAATGGTGCAACCACCCACTGCAATACTACAAAGATATTTTAAATAATTATGAAGACTATGAGGCAATATTTAAGAAAGAGTGGTAATATAAGCAGAAGACAGTGTATCCATAACATTATTACAACTATAATGTATGGATAAGAACTGAAATTGAACAAGGAAAAACAAATATCTCTAACTTGTTGGGAGCTGGTATATGATGATTCTCTCTTTTGATATAATGTCTCTTAATGCTTACATTTTTGGAGACAGGCAATTACCCATATAGTTTAAAACAGCTTTTCCAGAAAGAGAGGGATAACATACCACAATGATAATCAACACTGGTCAATTTCATCAGATTCAGCATTTTCTTATTTAGAATTCCTTAGAGCAAGTTGTAGGAGAAAGGGGGGAAGAGAGAGAGAAAGAAAGAAAGGAAAAACACAAATCCTATTAGAATTACGAAATAAAAGTACAGATTTTGTAGGTTTGTCCAGAGTGATGCCTCGATAAATCCCAGAAGGATTTGAACAGTCAATGAAAAAGTATTTGCAAAGTCCCCTTGGGGGAATGGTGAGAAAGGGGGAAAACTCAATTTTCCTAAGTAGAGAATTCTTGATATTCTCACAAGCAGTGGGGACAACCAAAGCAATAGGCTGAGCCCCCAATCTTGGGATTTGTTCATATGAACTTAACCCCACAAAGTATAGGCTAAGCCTATTTAAAATTAGGCCTAAGAGTCACCCCCAAGAGAACCTCTTCTGTTGCTCAGATATAGGCTCTCTCTCTCAGCCAACACAACAAGCAAACTCACTGCCCTCCCACTCTCTACGTGGGACATGACTCACAGGGGTGTGGACCTTCCTGGCAACGTGGGACAGAAATCCTAGAATGAGCTGAGACTCAGCACCAAGGGATTGAGAAACCTTCTGGACAGAAAGGGGGAAGAGAGAAATGAGACAAAGTGTCAATGGCTGAGAGATTCCAAACAGAGTCGAGAGGTTATCCTGGAGGTTATTCTTATGCATCAAATAGATATCGCCTTTTTAGTTAAGGTGTAACAGAAAGGCTAGAGGGAACTGCCTGAAAATGTACAGCTGTGTTCCAATAGCCATGTTTCTTGATGATGATTGTATAATGATATAGCTTTTGCAGTATAACTGTGTGATTATGAAAACCTTGTGTCTGATGCTTCTTTTACCTACCTTATGGACAGATGAGTAAAACATATGGATTAAAAATAAATAAATAATAGGGGGATCAAATGTTAAAATAAGTTTAGCAGATTGAAATACTAGTGATCAGTGAAAGGGAGGGGTAAGGGGTATGGTACGTATGAATTTTTTTCTGTTTTCTTTTTATTTCTTTTTCTGAATTGATGCAAATGTTCTAAGAAATGTTCATGATGATGAATATACAACTATGTGATGAAAAAAGAGAATGTTCATACTGTATGTTGATTGGTTTTATTAATAAAAAAAAGAAAAAAAAAGTACAGCAATCCCCCCACTGTGTCTATGGTTGCAGTGTGTGCATAGACAAGCAGTATTTTGTCTCTTTTGCTGCAAGTAGAAGAAAAGAGTAATAGGAAGTAACACATTTCATATCTGAAGATAAGTATGCCAAGCCTTAAAACAGTTAATTGTGAACTTTTCAGAAGATTTAAAGTAATTAGTTCTAGCTGAACATTCACCCAAATTTTCATTTCTTAGTTTCACTTTACAGACACTTGAAAAGAAATTTTATTGATCAGAGGTCAGTCATTTGCTTAAAATATGGTCCAATAATAAAATGTTACGTAATTACTTGAAGTTACAGTACCTATAAACAGTGTACTGGAACTTTTGAGTTGGGAAAATATTGTTTCCTCCACTAGACTAAAACCCGAGTTAACAGAATTTGAAGGTATTAGACAGCTTATACAGCACACTTGAAATTATTTAGTTCCCATCTCACAGCAGTTAGAGCAATTTGCTTTGCTCTGTTTGTGCTTACATGCAGTCTTTCCTAGTAATCCAAAATTTTTAACAAACTCCCTGGTTGTTCTATAACTGGCCTTGAACTAGCCAGGCAATTTCAAAACAAAGTAAAGACAAATTCCATAGCAAATGTCAATTCACATAGGAAATAATGTAATATTTCTTGTGTGTTAGCTATGGACATGAGAACACATGCTAAAATTTCAAAGAAATGGAAAGAATATTTTGGAAAAAAAGCTATTTACAATGGTCTACTGATAAATGGGGTCAAGAATGATAGTTGTTTTTCTTAATCTGCACGCTATTCCTTACCTAAAAATCAAGAGTTTTCAACTCATTTCCATTTATTCTAGCGAATGTAAAAATCCTCTCTCTCTCTCTTTTAAGGTACCCCATAGAATAAGTGAGGAATGTTGGAAAGTTCACCAATCTACTTGTATCTCCTCTTCTTGCTTCTGATCTCAAAATATGTCTACCAGTTCTGTACCACAGAAGCGGTTCCCTTCTAACTGGTGGGGTGAATGTAATTAAAATGTTGCTTTTTCAACTTCATATTTGTTTGCACTTTAGAAAAGAAAAAGACTCAAACAAAAATGATATAGCATTTATTCACCCAACATGCATAGCCTAAGGGCCTCCACGTGCAGGGATTAGACTGGAATGAGGTGTGGCTCCCATCCTCGAGGAACTCACCATCTCCTCAGAAGGACAAATGCACAGACATTACAGGACCCAGTGCAGGGCTTTCAGGGTACCGCAGGTGGCATTTATCTCTGCTTGGAGTGTGAGCTGGGAGAAGAACCCTAAAGGAAGTCACAACTAGTTACATCTCAACAAGACAAGTAGAGTGTAGCCAGGTGACGTGTGTGTGCATGAGTCAGAGAATGGGGCTGAGGCTTGAACCAAACCAGAGATCAAACTCCACGGGGGATCCATGAAGGGCACCACAGGCAGTTCTCTAAGACTGGGCAGGAAATGGGAAGCTGAGGGTGAGGCTGGAGGCAACAGAGATAAACCTGGCAGTGGCCGAAAGCACCCAGGGTCTGGTCAGTGTTACATTTTATACAGATATAACTTCCTCTAAACTTCAGTCCTTTCCACGCCAAACTCATGAATTTTGTACCTTTATCAATACAGACCAATTGATCTACTATTTAACAGTTTTCTCTAAATTGACTCACATAACTTATATACATTTATTTTAGAAGGAACCTCTCCACAAATACTGCTTATAGAAAACTAATATCAATTGCCAAAGTTTGGAAACCTTAAAAATAAATACAAGGAAAATAAAATCATTATTGTGAAAATAATTCAAATATCCATGAAGGTAAAATAGATAATATAGAATAAACTTAGATTAAAAATGAACAGAATCTAGACAACGATGAAAAAGAAATAGTAAAGCCAATAGCCAACAATGTGGCTAAATTTCAGGTGAGCAATGTTATGTGAAAAAAAGTTGCAATGGGAGACATGGAATTCATATAGTATGACTTCATTTATATCAAGTTCAAAAACACACAGAAACTAAAAAGCATGCTGGTTAGGGAAGCAACCATAAGTGGGAAGACCAGAAAGAAAAGAAAGGGAATAATAATACAATACAATTTAAGGTAGTGGCTGTTTATGAGTGAAAGAGAAGAGAAGGGGGTATGCTGGGATGAGTAGGGGAGGGTCATTGAGGGAAAACAAAGGTAACAGTGATGTCCTTTTACTTAAAAGTGAGGGATGGGTGACCTTTGTATCATGCATTTAATAGAAGTCATTTCATTCTACTCAATAGTCAATACTAACAATTTTTGAAGTTAGTAACATACTAGCTGGCCTACCAAAAGTCTGGAGTCTGAAATTCATTCTCTTTTTAATAAAAAGAGAAATTAATGAGCAAGTGTTAAACAACTTGTGTTAAACCAACACACAACAGACTTTCTCCTTGACAGAAGCAGCGGTATTGAAATAAAATTTAACATGGGCCGAGCCTCTATGTATGCTTTAACGTTAGTAAACCTTATAATAAGCCACCTAGAATCCCACCGCACACCCCAGGGGAAGAAGTGTGGCCACCAGAGTGAAGCATGGGCCAGCGCAGAGGTCAGACTGCAAGGACAGAGCCAGGCATCTATTACGGCAGTGTGGGTGACAAAAAGAGATAAAGGGATGGATTCACGCCCTGCTTAGGAAGCAAAACTGGGAGAACTTGGCAAGTGAACAGTTATTGCAGAGGAGGGATAGGAAGGAATCGAGGGTGACTCCCTGGTGTTTGGCCTCAGGAACTGGTGGATATCCATCACCAAGATAAGTGTTTACAGAAAGCCCCTTCCCCGTCTCAGCCTGGAGCAGATGACGGTTGGAGGGGGGTGGGGGTATGGGCGCAATGAGGAATACGGAGGTAGGAGATAGAGACAGCTGGTATGTTGGGAAGATTGAATACACTGAGCCCATAAGAAAATAAACTGAGCAATAGATAAATACATTGAAAATAATATGAAACAAGTCTCCCAATGCCAGGGAAAGCATTAAATTTTAAAAGGAGGGAAGCAAGGAAGAACCCTGAAAGTTTGGACTGGAATTGAAGGTATCAATATAAATTCATGGCATACACACACACACACACACAAGTATATACAGAAATGTATGCGTGTGTGTACATATATATGGTATGTTATGTGTCATGTATTTCCTAGCATTATCTACTAAGAAGGCTGCATAGGTTGGAAGCTGTTATGTACCCCAGAAAAGCCATGTCCTTTTTTCCTGATCCAATCTTGTGGTGGGAAGTCATGTTTCTTTCAATCCTGATTCAATATTGTTGGGTGGAAACTTCAGATTGTTTTCATGGCGATGTGACACACTCAATTGTGGGTGTGACCTTCTGATTAGATGGAGATGTGACTCTGCCCACTCACGGTGGGTCTTGATTAGCTTACAGGAGTCTTTTAAAAGAGGAAACATTTTGGAGAACTCTCAGAGCCTACAGAGACACAGATGTTTGGAAGTGTAGAAGGCCCAGGAGACGTCAGGAGCTGAAAGCTGACACAGACAGACACGTTCAGAGATACAGAAAGAAAACACCCCTGGGGAAGCTGTTTGAAACCAACAGTCAAAGGACCAGCAGATGCCAGCCACGTGCATTTTCAGCCTTCCTTAAGTCAAGGTATCTTTTTCTGGATGCCTTAGTTTGGACGCTTTTATGGCCTTAGAATTGTAAACTTGTAACTTAATAAATTCCCTTTATAAAACCCAACCCAGCACTGTAGGATCAACAATGTCATCCTGACCAAAAGAGGGAAAAGAAGTGTAATAAATAAGGTATCAGTGGCTGAGAGAGTTCAAATAGAGTCAAGAGACTACTCTGGAGGTCACTCTTATACAAACTTCAGTTAACATTGTTACCTACCATAACTTGCCAAACCCCAGCCAAAACCATTCCAGCCAATCCTAAAGAGCACCTAGGGCACTATATATGATTCTACAAAGGTTCCATGCACTAGGGTAACTTTCCAGAAACCTACAACCTCCAATGGGTCCCTGGACCAGATAAGTCCTGAAATGCAGAGGGGCCAGCCTGTCCAAAACATCAACTGGTTCCATCCCCCTATCCCATATTATCAACAGCCCCTTCCAACATGAAAAAGTTACAACGGGCATAGTTCAAATATCCCTAAAGATTGGGAGAAAGATCAAAGGTGATGGTGGATTTATAAAGAGAAGGTAGGGTTTAACAAACGAGCATGATTGATGAATCATTATATTGAAATTTCTTTTACTCTCCAGCATTGCAGAGCAGCTAGAAGTAAAAACCTAAATTTGTGGAATTGTAACCCATACCAAACTCTGAAATCTGTTCTACAACTAACTGTTTTGTTGTGCTTTGAAATTTATTTCTTTTTTGTATATATGTTATTTTTCACAAAGAAGAAAAAATATATTTCTTTTGGCCTCCAATGTTTTGGAGCAGCTAGAAGGAAATACCTGAAGTGGTGGAACAGTAATCCATTAACGAACTCTGAAATCTGTTCTGTAACTACTTGTTGAAGTGTACTTTGAAATCATTGCCTTCTCTTTGTATATATGTTAGATTTAACAATTAAAAAAAAAGTTTTTTTTTAAAAAAGCCAACCCATTTCTAGTATATTGGAATTCTGGCAGCAGTAGCAAAACAGCCGCCTAAAAGCAATGACACATTAGTATCAATAAACACACAAAGTATCCAGATCTTGGCCTCTAAGTATCATTTTCCATTTCTTGGAGCAATGGCCAATTCCAGGGCTGGGGCAAGAAAAGTATAAGCTAAGCCCAGAACATGTGGCTGTACCAAACAGTAAAGAAATGTACAGTGAGGGAATGATGTGGACCTGTCGAGTTCACAGAAGGCAGCCTGAAGGCGTTCCACTGGCCAAATAAAAATAATGACAGTAATATATTATGATCTGTTGACCAAAATAGGAAGTCCTAAGCCTGTACTGCTATAAAAAAAAGTAAATGAATCAATGCATAAATAGAGTAGGGAAAGTTCTTTCTTACAGTAGAATGCCAAGTAATAAAAACAGAGGACATGATGAAAGATTATTACCATTTGGCAACCATTGCATAGGTGACTGATTCAGAGGAGAGTCGTCGATGGATGATAAGGTTTGTGGGTGGAAGTAAGATAAGGAACAGGATGTTGCAAAATCTCAAAATATGTTCCCACAAGGTGCTAATACATCTTTAAAGAAAAAAATGGTAAATTTAATGAGAAGAAGCCTAGCTGACACCTACAGGACCAGATGATCAAGGACACAGTATCATTCTTATAATATTCCTGCCAAAAATGCATGACCAGAGTCTGGTCATGAGCAGACAGCAGAGGAGACATTCTGAGGCCCAGTTACAGAACTGAGAGCCTGTGCTCTAAAACTGAAGGACGTGAAACACAATGAAGGACTGAGGAAGTATTCAAAATGAAGCCTGAAGTAGGACAGGATAGTACAATGTAGTCCTCTACAGGATCCTGGAACAAAAAGGAAGGAGAGATAGTTGGGGGGGAAATTGGCAAAATGTACATGGAGTCTGGGGGTTGGATGGCAAAGCTGTACCAATACTGATTTCCTGATTAGACTGCACGCTGATGACACAGGAGAGCATCCTTGCTGCTGGGAAATACACACTGGAGGGTCAAGGGGTGATGAGATGTTAACACACACCCACACCCCGCCCTTTAGAAGTTCAGAAAAACGTAATGACATTGGTAATACCCACCACTGTAGGTGCACACAAGGGCGTGGAGAGGCTGAAAGAAAATGTGGTAAAATAGTACCCGGTAGGGAATGTGGATAAAGGGGATGCAGGAGTTTCTCAAATTCTCCTGGCAACTTTTCTGTACATTTGAAATTACTTCAAAACAGATTAAAAAAATAGTTTACTGGGGAGGGCACAAACCTGAGGATGGGGGCGGAAGGAGTAGATGGAACATTTATTGGTTTGTACATGTGAAATTTGATTTTATATACAAACTTACATACATAGCTGTCTTGATTAGCAGCTGAGTGGGATGCTCAGCAGACAGTTGGAAACCTGAGTCTGAGCACAGGGGAAGGTACAGGATGAAGGTATGGCTGTGTGAGTGATTAACTCATAAAAGAGAGTTGAAATGATGAGAGATTATAACAAGAAAAATGTGATGGAGCAACACAGCCCACCTTGGGCCTTGGGGAGTGTAGCGGCCACTGTTTGTTCCCACTCCACTTCTATTCCCCACCTCCTCTTTCCTGGGATCTGCATAACCTCTGGGCATTTAGTTATGGGAGACAATAAGTTTTTTAATGAGTATCAGTCAGGTGGATTTCCTCGTGCATGCAGCTCCAGGTATCTTCAGTGAAAGAGGAACCACCGACCTCTTGGGAGCCTGCTGAGGAAAAGCTCCCCGCAGAGACAAAGCGGGAAGGTCAGAGAGGTGCAAGGACAACCAGGAAGATAGGCACAGCATCATGGAAGCCAAGGGACCCAGGTGTCGACTGTGTCAACATGGCAGAAAATTCCCACTGGGACCTATTTACTTGGACCTCCCTTTTCTGACCCAGGGACACAGTCGTAATGAACTTGAGTCACTGCAAAAAGTATAACCCAAGAACAGAAATAGAGAGACAGTTTCAAAACAGATTTTTTCCCCTAATTGTAAAGTTATAAAAGATGAACGTAACATAAATATATTTCTCACAAAGATGAGAAATCATATCAAGTTCAAAGTAGCAAACAGATGTTAGGCATGCGTGTCAGGGATGATGTAAGTTCTTTACATGTATCAATCATTTGATCCTCATATTAGCCCCGTGAGGTGGGTAGTATTATTATCCCCATTCTTTGGTGAGAAAAATTAAAGAATTCACTCAAGGACACATAGCTAGCTAATGGCGCAGCTAGGAAAAGACTTTAGGTAGTGTAACTCAGAAGCCTGAGCCATACTGCTTCAGATGAGGGTAAATATCTAACATCCTCACATGGGTTGGACAGCCAATTAAAATCAACAATGTTACATTGTGTGTGAATAAACCTGTTTAAAAAAAACAACGCTGTTTTGAGAAACGTTTCTCAAAGTAACTCCATGGATGGCACACTTCATAGTATAATCAAACTTTTAATTACTCCCCAGTCTTTACTGCTACCCCTTAAAGCAAGCCGTGCCAATTTCAAACTGCTGTGTACCCCAGAAAAGCCATATTCTTTAATCCTGATTCAATATTGTGGGGTGGGATCTTTTTGATTATGTTTCCATAGACATGAGACCCACCTAACTGCGGGTGGGACCATTTGATTAGGTGGTTTCTGTGGAAACGTGTCTCCATCCATTCAAGGTGAGGTTGCTTACTGGAGCCCTTAAAGAGAGAACCATTTTGGAGAAAGCTTAAAACAAACAAAAAAAAGCCAACACAGAGAGAGACCTTTGGAGATGGAGAAAGCAAAAGCCCCCGGAGAAGCTGTTTTGAAATGAGAAGCCAGGAGAGAAAGGTAGCAGATGTCTGCCATGGGCCTTCCCAACTAACAGAGAACCCCCAAACGTCATTCATTGGCTCTCTCTTGAGTCAAGGTATCTTTCTCTGGATACCTTAGTTTGGACATTTTTTATGGCCTTTGAAGTATAAACTTGTAGCTTAATAGATTCCCTTTATAAAAGCCAACCCGTTTCTGGTATATTGCATTCTGGCAGCCTTAACAAACTAACACACAAGCCTTTTGCCAAAAACACTTAATAACGCAAACACAGCTGGAACTAACAAATAATAGTCTGCATCACTGTGATTCCAAAACAAGATAACTGAAAAACTGAGAAACCACATCAAAGGGGTCTGACAGCCTTCTCCAAAGACTCAATTCAGACTCCCTTCCTGGCAGCCCAACTGGATCCAGTGACAGCCAAAAGTGCTTGGTGAAGCATCTCTGTTGCCCCTCTGAGGGGTGGGGGAGTGGGTTCCAGGGCTGAGGAGACATGGGGTCCCTGTAAGACCATGTAATCAATCACACACACAAAAATAAAGCCTTAATACATGCGGGGGTGAAATGTATTAAATATACAAACAGACATGCCAAAACTGCAGAGTAGAAGATAAAAATCCATTATTTAACACATTGAAGAAAGCGCGAACAAGCCAAAAGGCTGTTATTTCTTCACAGGTGCAGACAAATACCCAGCTAATTAGTGTTATCAAGTAGACATAAATCTTCACCTAGAGTATGCTGAGAAAATGGCCTCATGGCAATGCTTTTCTTGGACCAGCCTGATAAAATGGGAAGACCCCAGCGTTTAATCTGAAGACTAAATATGAGCCCCATTTTGCTATGTTTTATCTATGAAATTTCTTTTAATATTACTGACAGATGTTTTACAGCACTCTACCAGTTTAAGAATACTTTCTCATGTTTATTTTCTTATTAACCTTTCCTTAATTCTTTTAAGGTAATAATCCCATTTTGCAGGTAAAACGTCTGAGGCTTCCCAGAGGTCACACATTTTAAACAGAATAAAAATTCTATACTGTGACTGAACCGTCGGAAATCTTTTCTCTGCAACCACATGACAGTGGATAGTAACAGATCATCAACCAGGTAACTTAATACTTGCTGACAACCAGACAGCAGGGAAAGGTGGAAAGAGGGCACTGCTGGAGCCATACAGCCTTGGCTCTGAGCATGGCTTTTAAATGTGCGTGTTTAAATTGGAAAGGTTCCATACCTCTCTGAGACTCAGTTTCTTGATCTGCAGAAATAAAAGGGGTGGTGGTGGTGGTAGTAATATCCAGTTTTCCAGGTTGTTGTGAAGATCAAAAATGAGATAAATAAAAGGTGCTGAGATACAGAGAGAATGCTTGTTACGATTTTGGATCATACATGGTAAGTATAATGAGGTCTAATGAGCCAGCCTTCCTGAATCACACTCCTTGACTGATGATAAAGCTACGGAACCACAGCAGGCTAGAAGGTAAGATCTGCAGGAGCTCTTCAAAGCCACAGTCAGAATGCTGTCCTCACGGGTCCAATCCCACCCCACGGCGGGGGATGTGTGCGGGGTGAGGGGTGGGGTGGTGAGCTGACGGAGCCTCCCTAAGTCAGAGGGACAGGGCAGCCTCAAATGCCAGGGCTGCTGTGAGAAACAACAAATTGGGTGGACCCACAGAAACACAGAGGAGAGCCTTGCAAAAGTTCCAAAGCTAATAATAAAGGATTCCTAAAATACATCACAGACAGGAAGACAGCTTGAGATCAGCGCGACACTTGATGGTGCTGAGGCAAAGAGCATAGTAGAGGCACAGACCCAATATTACAGGTGCTATAATTTTTTTTCTTCAATCTGCACTACAGCAAGTAACAGTGATTCCAAACCCAAAATGTCTTTTGAAGCTGGTAGGTCAGAAATCTTAGATTCAATCATGATTACTGTCTACTTTTCCTCTAGCAAAATCCTCATATTCAGTAAGTCACCACATCCTATCAATCTACCTTCAAAATCTCTCACATCTTTAAAAGTTATTTGTCACCCACTTAAGACACAACCTAAAAAGACTTTGTAAACTGGTGTTGGGGACATTAAGACAGAATGCCTTACTCTCCAAAAAAAAAAAGAAACTATTTCAGAAAATTTCAAACAAAAAAAAGTTAGAAACTACACCAAATGCGATGCTTTGAAAATGACAACACGCTTTTAAACTTTTCTTTTAAAGACAGGCTAAGATGGCAAGAGCTGAGGCAGGGCAAAAGTGGTAAGAATCCAATTTTTAAGGCAACCATAAACTGCCCCCAGAAAAGTTCTCCAAGGTCCAGGAAGTCTCAAAGAAGTCAGTTGGCAAAGTCTTCAATGATGCTTCCAGCCACGCTGCCAAGTTCTCATCTGGTGATATGGAGATGATAGAGAATATGAGGAAAACTTGCTGGTTCTCTTCCCTTTGCCACACCATGATTATTTTATTAAATAGATTTGCATAGATGTCTCTAGCGTCCAAAAGTATCACATACATAATTCTAAATCACAAATTCAAAGTCTGGATCTTGGAGAACAGAAGATTAATGAACCAAGAGGATATATACGGGCTGCTCATTTACTAGTTTCAGAGGTGTCCAGCAACCCTTTAAATCATCACTTCCAAAGCTAATGTGGCCTGAGCTGTTGTGTTTTTCTGTTTGCACCGCCTGGAGTCCACGATTGTCCGCCCATTCTTTGATTCCTTCACAGGCTAACTGAGCGTCACATATTAGTTCCCACCTTGCCTTTCTGATTCAGGTCAGGTTCTTGCCACCTCTTTGGTTTTTGTATTAAGAACTCAAATAGTTTAAATGCATCTCCTTATAAATTTATCAAAAGAAGATATCCAGGTGATGATAGCACATGACAGTAAGTATAATTAGCAGCGCCGAACTGTATGTGAGTGCAGTTGATAGGGGAAGTTAAGAGTCATATATGTCAACAGAAAACCCAGAGGTTAAAACATAGGAATGTATAACTCAGTAAATCTTGTGGTAGGGCTATGACTGTGATTAACAGTATAAATATAAAAAATCTCCATGAACTAGAATTAAATAGTATGAAACTATTACAAGGAGTTAATAATAGAGTGGTATATGGGGAAAAAAACACACCTACTGAAAACTATGGATTATAGTTAACAGAACTATCTTTATATCCTGTCATCAACAGTAATAAGTGCACTGCACCAATGCTAGGGATCAATGATGGGGGGCATTAGGGGGTGTGGGATGCTGTGAGTGTTCTCTTATTTATTTTGCTTCCTGGAGTAATGAAAATGTTCTAGAATCAATTGTGGTGATAAACACACAACTATGTGATAATACCATGAGCCACTGATTGTATACTTTGGATGGGATTGTATGGGGTGTGAATGTATCTCAATAAAATTGTTTTTCCAAAAAGGATAGCTTTTTAAACAGATAAAATCATCTCCCAAGAGCTCTGCCAAATTCTGAAAAAATAAAATTAGTGTTTACTAATTTTTTTTATGTTTATTAAAATTCAATTCATTTCATGTAGCCCAATTTTATAATACATTGACACTTTGATTTTACACGCCAAATATACATAATTTTATAACATACTAGGATCTCTTTGGTAAGTGTACACATGTAAAACTTCCTGGCTTGTGGGGTAAAAAGCAGGGATGTGCCATATGTCAAGCTGACCTGCTGGCTTCCTCATTGAATGAGGACTTCAGTGACAAATCCATGAATCAATACACAGCCACAATTCCCTCACAAGTTTCTAGGGATAACAAGTCATAAGAAAATGGCTCTGGCATGGCCATCACATGGTATGTAAATGTGTCTTCACTTCTTTGTAGGAAATCGAGAGTAAGGCATTAATAAGGTATGAGTTCTTTGATCGTCTGTCCTCCAAATGATAACAATCGCAATCATCAACCTCCTGGGTATACAGAGAACACCATAAGCAATACATACGAAGGGTTCGGGTTAACAAAAGTACTTACCATATTGTGGGTTGAGATTTTGTTTAAGAGCTCAAAGTCAAGCTAACTCTAGCCTCAATGAATGTCCTGACCCCTTCTCATTTTATATGGCAGCTATTAACATCTCCATTAAAATGTGAGAAACTGAAACACAGAGAGGCATCACTTACCAGTAGGGAATGGAGTTTGAAGTCAGACAGGACTAATTTTAAATAGAGGCTCTCCCATTTACTAGCACTGAGATCTTGGAATTGTCTTATCCACAGACTGCATAATTTCAAGCGTCTTGTCTTCAAGTTCACTAATTCTTTCTTCTGCCAGCCCCAGTATAGTGTAAAACCCCTCTAGGGAATTTTTAGTTTTTGTTATTGTGATCTTCAACTCTGTTTGGTGCTTCTTCATCATTTCCATCTCTCTACAGATATTCTCTTTGTGTTCTTCTAGTTCTTTATCTTCATTTTCCTTTAGTTGTTTGACCGTATTCAGGAACATTTTTAAAAAGTCTTTGTCTGGTATGGCCCAGGTCTGATCCTCCTTATGGATGGTTTCCAATGTTTTAATCTTCTCCTTTGCCTGGGTCTTCACTTCCTGTTTGTTTGTTTGTATTATAATCTTTTGTTGAAACCTGGACATTTTGATTTTTTAAACATTGTAATTTAGACTGAGGCATCTATTTATTTTTTACATATTTTTATTGATAAAACAACACACAAACTCAAACATTCTTAACATACAAACTTTCCATATATGGTGTAAAATCAATGGCTCACAATATCATCACATGGTTGTGAATTCATCACCACGATCACTTTTTAGAACATTTGCATCGCTCCAGAAAAAGAAATGAGGCATCTATTCTTTAAGCTGTATCCAGTTAAGTGCTAGGAGCACTTTGAATGCCAGGAGCTAAAGGAAGAGGAGGAAGAGGAGGAGAAGAAAAAAGGAAACCCCTTTCCCAATCTTTTCAGATTGACCTGTGTGAGTGCTCTTCTGGGCAGGGCTTACTGATATAATGAGTTTAGAAAAAGGCACAGACCACAGTGAAGGGGGCTCCTAGGTCCTTTCTATACATTTTTCTTGCCTTGAGCATGCACATTTGCCCTAGGAATTCTTCTATTTATACAGTGCAATCTCCCCTCTTTCTTAGGGTACAGTTTCTTCATGGTCTACAGTACTATAGCGTAAGTGTACAATCCTTTGCCCCAGGCAGCCACTTGACAGTTATCACACAGCCTTTTGTAGAAGAGCTCAGTGAGTTGCCTTTTATACCCAGGGCAAGTTCTGGGACAGAAAGTTCCTCAGGCCACCACAGACAGATTGGGCCAAGCATACGTGCTCCCAGTATGTGCACAAGGGTTACTCTGCTGCCCCTGGATCCATAGCCAGTAACACATGCAAGTATGGGCCAGTTCCACATGAAGTCAGTGAGCAGATGGGGAAGGGGCCAGCCAGAGCGTCACAAGATCTTACCACCATTAAGTAGACTTTTTCTAGATTGGGCCCTTGGCCTGTGACTGTAATCCTTTAACCGTGTTTTTTTTGTTTTTTTATTTTGAGCTTTGAGAAAGATGTTTTTGCCAGTTCTGGCTGGTCGTTCAAACCTTCTGTGGATAGATGGAACCCTCTTGATCAGGGCAGCTCATCATTAATTTTTTATTTACTAGTTAAATGATATTAAAATTCCCAATATCATAATTTCCAGCTATGAGATTGTTCTAGTTTGCTAGCTGCCGGAATGCAATACACCAGAGATGGATTGGCTTTTAATAAAAGGGGATTTATTTTGTTGGTTCTTCAGAGGAAAGGCAGCTAACTTTCCACTGAGGTTCTTTCTTACGTGGAAGGCACAGGATGGTCTCTGCTGGTCTTCTCTCCAGGCCCTGGGTTCCAATAACTTTCCACGGGGTGGCTTCTTTCTCCATCTCCAAAGGCCTGGGCTGAGCTGCAAGTGCTGAGATGAGGAATGCCAAGCTGCTTAGGCTGTTACGGTGCGTTCTCTCATTTAAGCACCAGCCAATTAAGCCAAACATCACTCATTGCAGCAGACACGCCTCCTAGCTGACTGCAGATGTAATTGGCAACAGATGAGGTTCACGTACTGTTGGCTTATGTCCGCAGCAACAAGACTAGGTATGCTCACCTGGCCAAGCTGACAACTGAATCTAACTAATACAGAGATGGTCTTCCCTCTTGGAAAAAGCCCTTAGAATAAGGAGCAGGCATCTCTTACAGCCTCCAAGAAAATGGGTTATGTTTATTTTGCAATTGTAATGCATTCTGACAGGTACCATTCCACTCGGCCTCTAGCAGATCACTCAGTTTACAGAAAATCCAGTTGAAGGAACAGGTACAGTGAGACCACGTGCAAGCAAGCATATAAATCCAAACAGTAGAAAGGTCTACAGGAAAACTGGTCTGCCCTCTTCACAAAGCCAATGTCATTAAAAAAAAAAAAAAAAGAAAACGGTGATAGTGGGAGAATTAAGGTAGGATAAAAAAGATAACACATAACCAAATGCAACCTGTGTTTCCAGATTTGCATAAACAAGCAGGAAAGGACATATTTTCAACTAGAGAAATGCAAATATGAACTGCTTATTTTTAGACCATATTAATCAATTATTAATTATTTAGTTGTGATAATGTACTGTGGTTAAGAAAATGTTTTTATTTTTCAGAGATGCATATGGAAATATTTAGGGGTAAAATATAAAGTCAACATTTGCCTTGAAATGCTTTGGTCTTGTTTTATGCTTTGGAGCCATGTAAATGTTTTATGCAATTATAAAATAAAATTAAATAAAAAAATTTAAATCTCTAAAAACCAAAATGAAATAAATGAACCTAACAGTAGGTCAGGTTTACACTTTAATAACACAGAAAAGGGTTATTTTAAGTGACTTAAAAAAATTTTTTTATTGTGTAATATAACATGTGTACAAAGCTAAGAAAAAATAGCAATAGTTTTCAAAGCACATTTTAACAAGCAGTTACAGGACAGATCTAAGAGTCTGTCATGGGCTATCATACCATCATCTCAGGTTTTTCCTTCTCGTTGCTCCAAAACATTGGAGGCCAGAAGGAATAAATTTTTTTTTCATCATAATCGACTTTTTTTCTTTTTTGTGAACAATAACATACATACAAAAAAAGCAATAAATTTCAAAGCGCATTGCAACAATTAGTTGTAGAGCAGATTTCAGAGTCTGGTATGGGTTACAATTCCACAATTTTAGGGTTTTACTTCTAGCTACCCTAAGTATTTTTTTTTTTTTTACATGGGCAGGCACCGGAATCGAACCCAGGTCCTCTGGCATGGCAGGCAAGCATTCTTACCTGTTGAGCGAACGTGGCCCGCCCTACCCTAAGTATTTTAAGTGACTTTTTTTTTTTTCTCCCAAAGCTTAACGCTGTTCTTACATCCTTAAGTGACTTTTAAAACCATTATTTTGATTGCACATCAGTCAAAATTTACAAATTTTAAAATACATTCAGTATTGCTAGTAATAATCTTGCTGTTAGTATTCTAGAGCATTAATAACATTACTTGTCTTATCCCATTATATAATACACACATATATTTGTGTATATATATATATTTGTTAATATTTATATTTATTCACAGTGTAAAGCACATAGTTGTGTTAATGTCATCAGGAATCAAGATTTTCAGCATAAGATAAATGCGATCCGTTTATAGCAGCATTATTTACAATTGCAAAGAGATGGAAACAGCCAAAATGTCCATCAACAGACGAATGGCTAAACAAACTGTGGTATATACATACGATGGAATATTATGCAGCTTTAAGACAGAATAAACTCATGAAATATGTAACAACATGGATGGACCTTGAGATCATTATGCTGAGTGAGACCAGCCAAAAACTA
>PVIY010034491.1:0-27074 GCA_004026745.1 Myrmecophaga tridactyla
TACCAATGAAATTCTCCAAGTTTATTCACTGATGTCAGTTCATATCAGTGAGACCATACCGTATTTGTCCTTTTGTTTCTGGCTAATCTTACTCAGCATAATGTCCTTAAGGTCCATCCATGTTGTTACATACTTCATAACTTTATTCTGTCTTACAGCTGCATAATATTCCATCATATGTATATACCACAGTTTGTTTAGCCACTCTAGACCACTAATTTTTAAGATCCTTTATGTTGTTGATTTTTTAAATCTTAAATATAGGAATGTCAAAGAAAACTATTTCTCTTCTTTTTCTTTGATAGGTATTTTCTACTTTTTCTGAAATGTGAGTAGTTAATATGCTTGTTTCATTAACCCCCAGATGAAATGTTTTACTAACTAGTCCTGGTTCTTCCTAACATTCCACCTGACTCTATTTGGATTGCCCTGGACTTTGTAGATCAAGGAGAAAATGGTGTTGGAACATCAGGTGCTAAAGATGGACATTTTATCTTTCCTTCCACATCTGACATCAGCAATGGAATTAAGCTCTGTTCATGATGCCATTCCCTGGAATGCCCACCATCCCTCTTACCAGGTTTTGCTTCATCTCCTCTGCTTCCTTGATGAGATCTATGACTGAGGATTCATCACCACCCTTTCCTGCCATGATTTGCCTCATGATCTGCAGACTATAAGGAAGAAAGACATCATAAAACATACATACTTCCTTAAGGGTAATATTAATGTGTGGCAACTTGTAAGAAAGTACTCTATCATGGAAGTTATATAGGGGCTATTGAAGGTCCTCTCATTATATAAGATCTCTGTAGTTACGATGATTCCATTCCTAATTGGCATTTGTCTTAGCTATATGTTCTTTAAGTTCTGTGTTCTACAATACTTAAAAAATTAGGTCTCCAACAGCCAAAAAGAGTCCTCTCCTCCCACTCAAAAGAGAAAATGTTTAAAGTGCAGCTCTGCTCTCGTGAATAAGCAGGTAGAAGAATCTGCTGTCTTCAGGCTAAATCCCAGAGGTATTCTCTACTTCATCTTTGTCTACCTTGCACCTCACTGCCCTCCCCCATTCTTCTACATATAAATAAATGAAAAAAACATTTGAACTTACTGGGGAAACCACTTATACCTTATGGTAACCCCCAAAGAACCCAAGCCATTAAAAAGTTTCTAAGAAAATCTGAATCAAAACCCAAGTTTTTGACTGTGAGTGAGGATGCTTTTTGTTTTGAGGATTTTTTTAAGACATTAATTTATTTGTGTGTTCCTTCCTAATGCTAAACAGAAACCAGACCTTTATGTTCTCATGCCTTGAGAGAAGTCTGTGTTGCTGGATTGTAAACAGCTGGTGCTTAACCACAACCTCTTGCCTGATTTTCACTCTCTAAGAGTCTGCATTCTTTGAGGTGCTTATGACAAGGGTAGAGACTGGAGGTAGACCCATTGAGGGGAGATACCCTTGGATTAGAAAGGAAACAGAGCTCATGGGTCCTGACAGGTGTGAGGGCCCTAGTGAAAAATTACGACCTCAACTGTCTTGTATATTTAGGGAAGCCAGACCCTAATACATGGGGCTCATAGGCTCAGAAAACATTGCATTGCTATTGCTTGGCATGGAAAGAGCAGAGCCATCCATCCATAAGGAACTCCAGAGACATGAACAAGGAAGACATCCATGTGACTATGAGGGACTGAAGATTAAATAACCTGTCTCTGTTTCCTGAGACACCCTAGGAAGAAAGAGTTATAACTGTAGCCTATGAAGTTGAGGCTCTTAGTCACATTTAATTTTACTGAAAGAAATTAAAGAATTTCTTAACAACCTGATTTTGTGATTACAAATTCATTACCTACTACAGCTGAATTTCTAAACATTTCCAAAAAACAAAACAAATAAACAGAAAACAGCCAAATAAACAAATGTAAATAATCATTGATGATTCTGTGGAGACTGAAGTTCCCCGGGCTTTCTAACTTTTAAAATCTTGGAGTGGGCAGCCCTTACCTTCTTTGTTTCTCTTCCAAGTTAGACATTAACTTCTGGAATAAGAGGTTGTTCTTATTTTCTAGGGGTTTTAGCATCTCGAGCAGTTCTTGCTTCCGTAGCTTTAAGTCCTCATTCAATTCCTTTAAGTAGTTGTCATCTACTTTACAGCTTCTGTGGGAGGAGATACCATTAGTTCCTGTGTTTGTCCTGTCCCTCTGGATAGTTACCACTTGACACCTCCCATCAAAACTCACCTTGTTTTTGAGGGCAAGTAGGTTCCTGAAGAGTTTGCACCACTCATCATCTTGAAGGGAAACTTCTAAGTTAAGAATAAAGAGGCCTTCTTAAAAATATGTGCCTTTTTTCCCCAGCCATTTAAGTCATCATTTTCGTGCTGCTGTTCTTGAACCCCCACAAAGTATTGGACTTATTTTGGCTATTGTTTGAGGTCACAATAGCCCCAAGACTACAAAATCAACAGGTCTTTAAGTAGCTCCAACATCACTGGCAGTTTTTTGACTGAAAAAAAAACTAACTACATATGATGAGTTCTTGTCTTAGCTTTAACCAAATGGCAAAACATTGTATTCTGAAGTTCTTACTTGTATAGAAAAGAGTCACACAGCATCACATTATAGAATTGCTATTCTGTTAGAGTATTGGTAGCCTGTGAAAAATATTTCATGGACACCATCTTTCATGACAATAAACCTCCATGGAGTACCTACTAAGTATAGGGCATTGTGCTGGATTCTATGAGTGAGGAAGAGATAAAGACAATAGCACCTGTCCTCTGGGGACCTTAGGAGGAGGTTTTAATGCCTTAAGAGACATTACAAAAAATTAGAAGTCAAACTAGCAAATGCAGGGTAAGGATATAATATTGCCTAATATATGAACCAATTGCCATTATTTTCCTCTCTTTAAAACTTGTTGTATCACAATGGCAAGATAGAAGAATATTGGACATGTAGCAAGAGAGTATCATTTATGAAAGATCCATAGTTCAGTATGTCCTTCCACAGCCAAGCTTTGTCCTGGGAGACTAGTTCTAGGCTTACCTCCAGATTGTGATTCTACCTCCATTTTCCTCTTCTTATTTCAACTACATTTCTCTTGTACCCTAAGATCCCTCGTCTTCATCTATGCCAATTAATGAGCAGAAATTAATGCCTTTGTTTCTTCATCCTCTTTAAACATAGTTTTAAGGCAGTATTTTTAGTGAAGGTCTCAAATTTGAACTAAGTCTTGTCAATTCCAAGAATTAACTGAGCATTCTCAGGCATTTTCTAGGGGAATTCTCCAAGATAAATAAAAACCTTTCTTTTCAGAAAACCTAAAGGTAGTGTTTTGAAGTGGAAATAATATAAGATTCAGTTTGTCAGACTTTGGTTTGAGTTTCAGCTTCTGTACTTACCACCAACCTGATTGTGAGCACATTACTAAATTCTGAGCCTCAGTTTCCATTTATAAAATGGGAATGGTAATACAGAGGTAGATTTGTTGTGAGCATGAAGAGTAATAGTGTATAAAGTACCTAGCACATGTTAGGTGTCCTCATTTTAGTGTTTAATATCTCAACAAGCAGTCAGAGACAAAATAAACATCTAATTTATGTGAAGCTAATGAAGCTTAAGCTTCAGAGCCCTTCGTTTTCACAGGCCTCTTTAAGATGCACTGTACCTCATTTTTGTATTCATACTTTTGAATTCCTTTTTGGAAAGAGAGTCCCCAAATTATATGAACTTCAGGGTTGCACAAAACCTGGATCTGTCCCTGGCTAGATAGGCTATGTATCTCTTCTAGGTAGCTTCTACATCAAAATTTTTCTTTAGGTAGTCTCTACACATACTTTTTTCTGAAACTTGCATTGTCACTTGTAAGTTTTATGTAATATCTAGTCCAATACAACATTAAATTAGAATAGTTCTATCAGGTGAAGTATTGTGTAACTCACATTGATTGCTCTAAGAGTTCCCCTGGAAAAGTTTGGATTAAATGAGGGTGAGTAAACCCTTTACAGTGAAGAGAAGGTACTGAGTAGGTAAACACTGTAATTATTAATAGTAACTTCTTATATTGCAGATTTGGCAAGTAGCAGCAAATAGTAGAGGACAAAATAGTATTGATCACTAAAGCATAGCCTCTTTAAATTTCAGTATGACGTTTGGTCAGCAGAACAATGTTATAATTTTAAAACATTTAATGGACAAGTAGTATCCCAACTCACCTTCCATTCTGTCCTTGCTTGTGACTAATTGAAAGTGAAAGAACACTTGCTATTCTGATGTGCTCTTTTCTATAGCCAATCAGCACCTTTCATTTCCTAACATTCCAATGCCCATTTCTTTAACCTGTGATAGACTTCCAAAGAGAATTTTATCTTGTAATAATATACATGGACTTTATAATGAAGGAGTTAAAAACTAAAAAATGGATTTGAAAGAGAATAATTGACTCACTAACTCATTCTCTGGAACAGGAGAAAGGAAGAGTGAAGCTATAGATCATGTTAGAAGTGGAAGGGAGGAAAATTGAACACCAATCTTCCCTCAAGTATGTTGTGTTATCTGCTGATTGGGGATATGTGATAAGCAACCTTGGAAGAGGTTTGGAATAGCACTGTGAACAGTGGAAAAGGAAGCTAACTAGGGAAGAGTGGAAGGATCGCCAAGTGGTACTAAGGGTCAGGGTGAGACTTGAAATTGCAGATTTGTCAAGGCCCAAATCAGCAATTATATAGTTTTCTCCATCAGTACTTGGTGAACAAGAAACAATAGTAGAGAGAACAGGTGGTTATTTTGACACAGGGTTGAGACTTGGCAGAATGAATAAGCAGAAGTTCAAGGAGTAAGAAGACTAAGGGTGCTGGTGAGAGTATTTGTGCGGGTTTGAAAAGATTTACATACCCTGGAAAAGCCATGTTTTAATCCTAATCAATCTTGTTAGAGCAATGGTTTCTTCTAATCCCTATTCAGTACCATAGGTTAGAAGCTTGATTGAGTTGTCTCCATGGAGATGAGACTCAATCAAGTGTGGGTATTAAACTTGATTAGGTGGAGGTGTGTCTCCATCCATTCTATGGTTCTTGATTAGTTCACTGGGATCCTATAAAAGAGGAGACATTTTTGGAGAGAATGCCTTTTTTTGAGAACAACGGGAAAGTCACAGCAGAGCCAAGCAGAGACACAAAGCTGAGAGAACCACGGAGTCCACCAACCAGTGACTTTCGGAGTTTCTGAGAGAACAGAAAATGACAAGAGCTGGAGCCCACGCCACCCCCGGGGAAGCTTCATGAAACAAGCTGTAAGAAAAAACTAGCAGACTACGCCATGTGCCCTTCCAGCTGAGAGAGGAACCTGATCATCATCAGCCTTCTTGAACCTAGGTATCTTTCCCCGGATGCCTTAGATTGGACATTTCAGTAGACTTGTTTTAATTGTGACATTTTCTGTAAACTGTAAACTAGCAACTTATTAAATTCTCCTTTTAAAAAGACATTCTGTTTTTGGTATATCGCATTCTGGCAGCTAGCAAATTAGAACATATCCATCAAAAGGTTGATAATAGAATTCAGGCTCTAAAGGGAAGAAAATGAGAGGGGGTGATTAAGAGAGGGAAATTAGGAAGGGGTAGCGATGAGGAGTGTGGGGCAGAAGAACAGGAAGTTATGATCAGTGAACATACCACTTAGGAAGTAACTTGTAGAACTTATCCTCAAGGTTTAGATAAACTATAGTCAATTTATCATTTTTCTGCAGTAAACTTTATATCTATTGCCTTCTGTCATTGCATAATCTTCACTGAAATTCATGTGGTTCCTCAAAATAAGTCTTATAACAAGCTATTCACAATGACCTCATCTAACATTGTAGCATTTGATTTTAGTATCTGTTAAAAAAAAGCGTGATTGTTCTATAATTAGAGAACTCAGAGCAATACCATTTTAGTGTCAGTTTTCCCAGTGGAAAGTCAGATTAGTCTAATTGAGCCAGGTCTCCAAGAGTAGAGATAATTATTTTCATATTAAAGCAGGAAAACAAAAAGCTTTCCTACCCTTGCTTCCCTCAGCTTTGGTTGTGGCAACAAAATTATGGAAGTCTTCAGGGAGAAACATGATCTTCTGGTTCTCTCTGACCTAGAGCCAGTTTCATCCCTAAGGGGATTTTAAGAATTCCATTAACTAAAATAAGGAGAGAAGTGCTGACAAAATCATAATAGCAAAACTTGTAGGCTCTTAAAGATCACCCACATCTTACTATGCTATTATGATAATTTGTCCTCTTCTTCATCTTAACCTTAAGCTTTGATTATATTTGAAGTGGACCTAGGAAGTTGAGAACATCATGATACATTTCAGGACTCTTGAATTCTCCATATTATTGTTGAGGTCTTTTTGAAAGTCATGCTTTCTCTCAACGTATCCACATAATTAGCACAATGGTCTTCAAAGTGGGATATATAGACTCTTAAAAAGACTTCAAGAAATATGAAAGCAAGGGTGGTTTTCAGAGAATCTTTTCCTGGATCTTTAATTTCCATGAATATCTTAACTAAAATGGATCTATATGAGAATGCCTCTTGGTCTCTTCTTCCACTTCTCCATTCCCAATTGCTGCTCTCCCTCTTGTTAAAGACATGGAATATCTTTCAACCATCAAAACTTTCTTCAGTAACTTGTCTTACGGTTCTAAAAAGACCTTCAGGGCACTAAACTAAATACAATTCAAAATGTTCATGTTGGGATTAATGAAAGTGAATGACTGTTAATGACTGTATTACAAATTCTTTCAAAGATTAGGTTTCCAATTCTTTGCTTTCAACAAAATTGAATGAAGACCTAATCAAATTGTCAGTGTAAATTTATTTGTTCAGGCCCAGACCGATTTGTGCAAAGCATGGGTTGGTGCTGCCACGAGACTGAAATGCACACCAGACACAGAAGTAGACATAGATTTATTAGGACTTACAAACAGGAGAGGTTCCCCAGTGGCAGCCAATCCGGAGGGGTAACACCCCCAAAGGCACAGGAGTACAAGTGGCAATATGTGTATGATTTTAGAACAGACATTCCATATAGTATGATGATATCAGGCCTCTAGTATAATCAGTAAAGGGACTTAAGACCTGATATTTTACTACAATTAATATTTAAGACTAAGATACAATCAGTGCCATTTTACATCCACGAGTACATTCTTCTCTCTCCAAGGACATTGTTTACTTTCTCTACCTTTGTCTTGGTTAAATTAGACTTATGTGCTTGAAGTTTCATTCCTATTTAGGAGGGAGTCCAGGCCCTGGACCACCACATTATTAAAAATAAGTTTTGATGATAAGTCACAGGAGTTCAAAGATTTGAGTGATGCTGCCATAACAAAGCACCTTCTGTTCCTATCTATTCATCTGCCTAAACAAGTTTTTTTACAAAAAAAAAGTAAAGTTTTGCTTTACTTTACTGTATATAAAGCAAAAAAGATGAATAAAATTGATGCTGAAAACTGTCTTATTCTGGCAATAACTAATATTCATCTATGAATAAATGAAATAACTGGAATAAAAATAATCTATCAAATTAATCAAGCATTTCCAAAAATAATTTTACTTGTTATGCTTTAAAGTTATTTATGAAAATGTATTTATGTTTTTGTCAGCTGTGTACTACTAACAATTATAATGCTAACTCAATTATGAAGAAATTTTAACAGAGCCTTAAGTTCATTGGAAATGAAAAAAATTTCACTGTACATACATATTTATTTTGCAGAGAAGTACGACAGGGTGACACAAACAGTTTTCAAGCATAAAATCCATTGCATTAGAGTAAAATTCTATGGAGGAAGTAGAAAGAAAATACAAATTGAAAGAGAAAAAATGTAAACATTTTAACTATTAAAGTAGAGTTTGTTCATGTATTTAGATTTCATTGGATCACTTAAAAGTGATATAATAGATTTGTGTGTCAATATTATACTACACCAGGAGTTATATTTTTGGTAAGTATTTAAATTTACAAGATATTTTGGATTTCAGCTTTAAAATATGTGAAAAGATACCTTGGTTTTCAAAATTCTCTTACAGCACCCAAGCAAAGGAATCTAAAGACCACTGCTTGAGGGCAATGGTTGTTTGGCTTTGATGTATTAAAGAGTCACAAGGGGTACTTGTGAAAACTTCAGGTGTCCAGGCTCACCCCCCAAAGATTCTTAATAGGTAGAACTGGAGAATCTGAGTTTTTAAGGAGTACTCCCTTGTGATTCTAATATGTAATCTGTTGACCACCCTTTGAGGTTTCTTCTCAGAGCCCAATGCATCACTAGAAATCTGCTTCCTGAATCGTTTTTTTCAGGGCCATTTTTGCACTAGCTTCTCAGAATCATATTTTGTATCACATCTTCACCTTTCACTTTGGCATACTCTGAGAAAGTTTTACAAAGCCCATTTCCTGCATTTGTAAGGAAAATTATCCAAGACATCATTCCATGACCAACTCTTCCACCACCACTGCCCATAGGTACAATATAAATTTCTTTCAGAATTAGTTACTCAAGAAAGTGTTACATTTCCTGGTAAATATTGGTATACATTTTTCCTTAGGGACAAATCACTTAACTAATTGCGTATTAGTTTTCTGCTGGTCTAGGAATTTCAGAGGCAATTTTTTTGACTTTGGATATTTGGATCCTAACATCCTACTTAGAACTTTCTACTCTTATTTTTCTTGGTGCTGATGTTTAAAATCATTTTTATTACATTTTAAAAATTATTTTCATAAACAACAAGATTCTTTGTAGAGAAGTATAAATAAGTAAACAAATAAAAATTATTCTCTCTCAATGTATTTATAAGAATGTGTATATAATAGATTGGTAGAAGCATTTTCTAGTTCATTTCTAATATGTACATCTGTGTTTGTGTGTGTACTTATAGATATCTGTAGTTTGTTTTCCTTGTGGAAGTAGAGAATAAATCGATGGAATTTACTGTTATACCTTGGGTGCATTCAGCTGTATGGCACATTGGAATATCAGGTGTACTAGCTGAGTAAAGAGATGAACTAGAGGGACTAGCTGGGGACGCAGGTTTCAACTCCATTAGTATATACCAATTCCTTTTATACCAATAAAAGGAATTAATATCTTCTAGTATCAAGTAGTCCAAATAGTCAATAAGGGAATACAAGTCCATAAAATTCACCTTGAAAGAGGCCCAGATCCCGCAGACTTGTGAGTATAAAAACACCAAAATTCTTTCAAATATAATTTAAATCTCTTGAGAGTCCTAGAAAATAATTATTGGTTGAGAGTATAAGCTAGAAATCGGTATTCAAGAATCATTTATTTGCCCTACATATTTCGATTCCTATTATATGCCCTCAACCTGATCAGCCTCAGGATTACAAAAAAAAGCAAAAACAAACAAACAAAAACAGAACATTGCCCTTAGGACTTTCCAGCTTTAGATCAGAGTCCTGCAAGGGCTGTTAAACATGGACCTCTTTTTGTAAATTAGTAAAAGATGTACCCCTGGTCAATAAGTCCCCATTGTGCAAGGCCTGGTAAGGGTAGGGGAAGAGAACTGGATTTCAGCCTTTACTGTCTCCTTAGTGAAAGTGTCCTTGTCAGGGATGTATCTGCACATCCATATGGAGGGTAGGACCCTTAAATGAGAAAAACTAGCCAGGTGGACTGTTAAGTGCAAACTCAGCCCCCATTGTGTAGTGGGTACTGTGCAGAGGTGGAGGCAGCAGAAAACTTGTCTATGATGGAGCAAGAGGGTGGGGAGCCGTCACTCATCTCTGGCTGAGCATGAAGACCCATCCTTCATGGGTCTTTTTGATTTTTATTTCCTCTACCAGAAAAATTGTGGGTTTACAGAACAATTGTGCATAAAATATAGGACTCCCATATACTGCCACACCACCAGCACCTTGCATTGGTGTGAAATATTTGTTACAATTGATGATAGCACATTTTTATAATTGAAATATTAATCAAAGTTCACGGTTTAATTTAGGGCTCATTCCAAATAAGGACACTGTACATTTTAAGTCTTAACTTCCCATTCCATATTCTCCCAACCCCCCGGCCTATGGAACCCTATATTCTACATTCTGAATTTGAGATTGCTTATTCTAATCTTTCAAATCAGTGAGATCAGACAATATTTGTCCTTTCATGTCTGGCTTATTTCACTCAACTTGAAGTCTTCAGGGTTCATCCATGTTGCTGCATGTATCAGGACTTCATTCCTTTTTATAGCTGAATAATATTCCATTGTATGTATATACCACATTTGATTTATCCATTTATCAGTTGATGGACACTTGAGTTGCTTCCATCTTTTGGCAATTGTGAATAACACTGCTATGAACATTGGTGTGCAGATATCTGTTTAAATCCCTGCTTTCAATTCTTTTAGGTATATACCTAGTACTGAGATTGCGAATTCATTTGATAATTATATTTGTAGCTTTCTGAAGAAAGATCAAACTGTCTTCCACAGTGTCTGCACCATTTTACATTGCCACCAGCAATGAATGAATCTTCCTATTTCTCCCATCCTCTCTAACACTTGTTATTTTCCTTTTTTTTAAGTAGCAGCGTTTCTAATGGGTATGAAATGGAATCTCAGTGTAGATTTGATTTACACTTTCCTGCTGGCTAATGATGTTAACAATCTATTCGTGTGATTTCTGGGCTTTTGTATACCTTCTATGGAGAGATGTCTGTTCAAATCTTTTGCCCATTTTTTTTAATTTAAAAAATATTTTTTGTCTTTTGTCATTCAGTTGAAGGATTTCTTTATATATACTTGCTATTAATCCTTTGTCAGATATGTGGTTTCCAAATATTTTATCCCATTGTGTAGGTTGTCTTTTCACTTTCATGATAAAGTCCTTTGAGGAATATAAGCTTTTATTTTGGTAAGATTCCATTTATCTATTTTTTCTTTTGTTGCTTGTACATTAGTTGTAAACTCTGAGGAACCATTGCCTAATACAAGGTCCTGAAGATGTTTCCCTATATTTTCTTCTAGGAATTTAATAGTTCTAGCTCTTATATTTAGGTGTTTGATCCATTTTGAGTTGATTTTTATATAAAGTGTGAGGTAGGGATCCACCTTCTTTTTTTGCAAAAGGAGCTCCAGTTTTCCAAGCACCATTATATAGAGAGACTATTCTTTTCCAACTGCCATCTTGTCTAAAATCAGTTGGCCATAAATATGAGGGTTGATTTCAAAGCATTCAATTCTATTGCATTAGTCTATGCGTTTTCTTGGGCCAGTACTATGCTGTTTTGACTACTGTGGATTTGTAATGTGTTTTAAAATCAGGAAGTGTGAGTCCTCTAACTTCATTCTTCTTTTTCAGAATGGCTATAGCTATTCAGGGCAATTTACTTTCCCATATAAATGTAATGATTAGCATTTCCATTTCTGCAAAGAAGGTTGTTGGAATTTTTTTTTTTTTTTTTTTTTTTGCATGGGCAGGCACCGGGAATCGAACATGGGTCTCTGGCATGGCAGGGGAGAACTGCCATGGAATTTTGATTGGGATTGCATTTGGAATCTATAAATTGCTTTGGTCATATTGACATCTTAATGATATTTAGTTTTCCAATCCATGAAAATGGGATTTTTTTTCATTAATTTAGGACTTCTTTTATTTCTTTTAGCAATGTATTGTAGTTTTCTGTGTATGAGTTCTTTATCTCCTTGGTTAGATTTATTCCTAGATAATTTGATTATTTTCATTGCTATTGTGAATGGATATTTTTCCCTGGTATCTTTTGTGGTTTTCTATTTCCTTTTTATCTCTTTTCTACTCTTTATTACTTACTTCCTTCCACTTGCTTTGGGTTTAGTTTGCTCTTCTTTTTCTAGGCCAGTTTTGAGGTTAGGTCTCTGATTCAAAGTCTTTCTTCTTTTTTAGTGTAATTTGTTTAGAGCTATAAATTTTCCTTTGAGCACTGCATTCACTGAATCCCAAAAGTTTTAGTATGCTGTATTTTAATTTTCCTCAAGATATTTCCTGTTTCACTTCTGATTTCCTCTTTAACCCATTGGTTATTTAAGAATATATTGTTTCAGATGAATTGTTAAACAAAGTGTGGTATGTATATATAATGGATTATTCAGCTGTAAAAAGGTATACATGTCAGCTGTAAAAAGGAATACATGTATCACATGTGTCTGATACATGTGACAATATGGATGAATCTTGAAGGCATCATGTTCTGTAAAATAAGCCAGACACAAAAGAGCAAATATTATATGATCTCACTGACTTGAAATAATTTGAATAACTAAATTCAGTGTCAGAAACTAGAACACAGGTTACCAGAGGTCAGGATGAGGGTAGGGAATGGGGAGTTAAGGCTTAATTGGTCAGGAATTTCTGTTTGGGTTGATGATAAGGTGTTGGTAATGGATAGTGGTGATGGTAGCATTTTGTGAATATGATTGACATCAATGAATTGCATATGTGAATGTGGTTAAAGGAAAAAATTTAAATTATATATATATATTACTAGAATTATATATATATCTATTACTAGAAAAACTTAAATACACAAAATTCTGTACAACACAAACAGTGAACTGTAATATAAACTATAGACTGTAGTTAATAGTATAATTATAATAATATTGTTTCAATTATAGTAAAGATACCACACTAATGGAAAGTATTCATAATAAGAGGGGATGGTATAAGGGAACTCTATATTTTCTGCAAGATTTTTCTGTAAACCTACAACTCCTCTAATTACATATATATATATTTCCTTTTCATATATATATATGAAAAAAATATATGTTGTTTAATTTCAATTTCATTAGCAGAGGGAGATAAGAATTTTCCATATCTCCCTCTGCTAATGATTTCTAGCTTAATTCCTTTGTGGTCAGAGAATATACATTGTATGATTTCAATTTTTTTTTAACTTATGGAAACTTATTTTGTGCTCTAACATATGGTCTATTCTGGAGAATGATCCATGCACATTTGAGAAGAATGTGTATTCTGTTTTTTTTGGGTGCAGTGTTCTATATGTATCTGTTAGGTCTAGTTGGTTTAGTGTATCATTCAAGTGCTGTACTTCCTTACTGATTTTCTAACTAGATGTTCTATCCATTATTGAGAGTGGTATGTTAAGGTCTCCTATTATTAATGTAGAAACTGTCAATTTTTCCTTTCAAATCTATCAGTATTTGTTTTCTATATTTTGGGGCTCTGTTATTAGGTGCAAATAGTAACATCTTCCTGTTGCATTGTTCCTTTCATCAGTAAATAATGACCATCTTTGCCCCTTGCAACTGTTTTTTACTTAAAGACTATTTTATCCAATATTAGTATAGCCACCCCAACTCTCTTTTGGTTATTACTTTCACGGTTCATATTTTTCCAGTCTTTCACTATCAACGTATTTGTATCTCTGACTTTAAGATGAGTTTCTTGCAGACAGCAAAAAGTTGGTTCTTGCTTTTTTATCTATTGTGCCAATCTCTGCCTTTAAATTGGAGAGTTTAATCTATTTACATTTAAAGTCACTACTGATAGTGCAGGTCTTTCTTTTGCCATTTGCTATTTAGCCTTTGTAAGTCTTGTACCTTTAATCTCACTTCCGTTAAAGTCTGCTTTTATATTTATTTGCTTTCACCATATTGAGTTCCTTCTCATCTCTATCTAGATATATTTTTTCATCTGTTTTCCTTCTGGTTACCAAAGGGTTAAAACTTAACCTCTTAAGGCAATTTTCCTCAGCCAGCAGCCCAGGACGCAGTGGAGAGGCCATGCTGTCTGGGCCTTGGCCTCCAGGGGCAGGAGTTGGTGGAGGGGGCCAGGCTGGAGGACAGAATCTCACCTAAAGTACTGAAGACGACCCCCTTCTGGATGCCCAGCTTCTCCTGCATCTCTCATTACATGCTCATTTTAGACCCAGATCCCATCCTCTTCCTACAGTCATCATAGCAAATCTTTTCTTGTTCGTACAGGTTGTATTTGTTATTTTAGCATTTTTAACAAGCGTGCTTTGTTCTTACCCTAATCCAAATATGGACAAGTGCCATATTGGTGTAGGAAACTACACCAACCCATTGAAAGTTCAGACTGTTATAATCCTTAGTAAAGTTATTTTGTGGATCCTGCATTTACTTCTTGAACGCTACATCCAGTATGACCATAGCATGATGCTCCACAAGGCATCTTAAAAGACTTGCATTCATGATACACTCCACTGGGCAAACTGCAAGTTCATCCTCTCAGTGAAGTTCTCAGTGGAAGCCAAAGAGTCCTACTGTAGTAGAGACAGAAGCAGGGCCAAGTCATTTTGTAGCGACAAGTGATCTTGATTGACCTGGAAAGGAAGACCATTTACTGCCTAATGCTGAAAAGTCCTTGCTTTGGGCCAGAAGATGTCCCTATAATCCTCCCCCAAAATAAAAGCAGAAATTGTTTTGAACAACAACAAAACAAAAAAAAAGCCAACATCTTAAATATATGACAATTATATTTGGTTTGATGCCAATTTTATTTCAATAGCATGCATATATACTTTTCCTTAACCCTTTCCTTCCCTCACCATTGTTTTTACTTGTTACCATTTATATCTTTGTATCTCGTATGTCCAAAAACTTAGATCTTATTACTTTTTATGCAGTTGCATTTTAGCACCTGTCAGAAGTAAGAACTGGAATTACATACCAAACAATACAATACAATAATACTGCAATTTATACTTGCCTAAATGGCTACTTTTATTGCAGGTCCTTATTTCTTTATGCTGCTTTGAAGAACTCCGTTTAGCATTGCTTGTAGGGCAGATCCAGTGGTGAGGAACTCTTTTAGCTTTTTATTTATTTTTTACTTTTTTCCCTCGACTTTTGTTTATTTCAGAGTGTTTTATTCTGTCCCTCAATTTTGAAAAAGAGTCACACTTTATATAAAATTCTTGGCTGGCAATTGTTTTCCTTCACCACTTTAAGTATCTGAAACCACTGCTTTCTTATCTCTATGTTTTCTGATGAGAAATCAGCATTCAATCTTTTTGGGATTCCCTTTTCTGTAACACATTGCTTTTCTTTTACAACTTCAGATCTCTCTCTTTGTCTTTTGCATTTGATAGTGTAATCAGTATAAGATGGTGTATTTTTCTTCATGTTTATCCTTAACCCTTTGGTGTTTGGTGTTCTCTGGGCTTCTTGAGTATTCATATTCACATCTTTTGCTAAGTTTGGTAAGTTCTCTGACATTATTTCTTTGACTATTCCTTCTGTGCCTTTCTCTCTTTCTTCTCCTTCTGGGGTTTCCATAGCATGTATATTGGTGTACTTGTTGGTGTCCCCTAGCTGTCTCATGCTAGTTTCATTTTTAATATTCCTTTTTCCTTCCCACTCCTCAGCCTGACTCATTTCAAGTGACTTGTCTTCAAATTCACTGATTCTTTTCTCTCCCAGCTCCAATCTGCTCTTGAAACCCTCCCGGACATTTTTCATTCCAGTTATTGTAGTCTTCAACTGTAGTTCTATTTTGTTCCTTTTAAAAATGTTTCTTTAGGGCGGCTGCCGTGGCTCAGCAGGCAGAGCTCCGACCTGCCGTGCTGGAGGTCTGGAGTTCGATCCCTGGTGCCTCCTGCCCATATGCAAATTTAAAAAAAAAAAAAAAGTCTCTTTACTTAGACTCTGATATTGTTCATTCATTGTTTTCCTAATATCCTGTAGTTCTTTGTCTGTACTTTCCTTCATCTCCTTAAGCATTATAAAGATCATTTTTTAAAAGACTTTGTTCAGTATGTCCACATTCTCATCTTCATCTATGTTTTCTATATTTTTATCCTCTTCCTTTGAACGGGCCATCATTTCTGGTTTCTTTGTTCGTCTTATCCCCTTTTGTTGTATGCTGTACATTTAATATTTTAAATGTTAACTCTTGGATTTGCTTCCTGGAATGTCTGTTTCCTGGTTTTGAAACCAACTGATGATAAGACTGAGATCTTCTTGAGCTTCAGCCCTCCAATCAGGAAGGTTTTCCCAAAATGAATGCACTGAGCTGAGTTTTCTTTGTCTTACTGGGCCTCTGTCTTTTCCTCAGCTTTTGCTTGCTAGTTGTCTTGGAATTCCCCTGTTTACAGGAATTTTATTGTCTCCTCTGTTTCCCAGGGGGCAAACCTCCCTCTGAAGTGGGCAGGCCTTTGTCCCAGACTGTCTGTGTCTATAGATTCATATATTCTTTTCATTGTCTATGCTGCTTTTGTCTGGAGGACAAATTCTGGGAAGAAGGTCACTCCTGGGAAGACTTTTCCAATTCGATCTTTCCTAGCCAAAGCACATCCCTATAAAGGGGGCTAAAGAGTGCCAAAAACTTATCCAATGGCTTCTCAAAGGTGAGCTTTCCTGGCCTACCCAACAGATACAACCCTTCAGCTAATTTTCCCATGGGGCCCTCGAGGAAACCCTGCAAAAATCTCCACCACCTACACCCATTGTTCTGGGTGGTTGAAACAATAGCTGCTGTTGCCTTTGTCAGGGGTAGGTAGAGCGGTCCTCAAAGCCAGCACCCAGTGATCTGAATTCGCTAATCAAAAGCCATGATCAGTGATTGGTGGTGGCCACCCCTGTTCTTGAGGAAGAAGATTTTTATGTCACTTTGTGTTAGCAGCAGCTAGCCACACTGGACTCTGTGACATCCTGCCACAAGAGTGGGGGATGGGTACCAGCAGCAGCCATGTGGATAGAGCAAGTTATCGTTCTTTACAGTAATTTATCAGCCTCTTCCTTCTGTTCGTCCCTGGATGCTATACAGTGTTCTTCTGGGTTCTGCTGTTTCAAAATATTTGTTTCAGACAGTTCCTGTCCATTTAATAGTTGTCTGGGGAGGACTGAGTCCTGGAGCTCCCTAGTCCTCCATTTTCCCTGAAAGTCTCTTCCTTTGCAATTTTTAAGAGAAGGTGGAAATCTAGATTTTCACTGTGGCTTCCTGACTTTTAAGTGCTGTAGAGATCAAACAACATATTCATGAGCTGTGTTTGGTCTGCCAGCTCCCATTTTGAACCTCAATTCAAGATGTCAACCCATTTATTTTCTGTGCTTTCTAAGTTGTCTTGTAGCAAGCAGGCCTCCCTTTCTCTCCCTTAATTGGGCTTTCTGTAGAAAACCCCAGACCCCCTCTCCTGACCTCTGGGAATGGGTGAGGCTGCAGGCAATAAAAATAGATCCTGGGGTAGACTTCTCTCCCAGCTGCGGGGAAGGAATGAAACTGCAGGCAATAAAGATAAGACACATTCCTGGGACAGGGACCCCTCCCCTAACCACTCATCTGCTTCTGTAAACTGCTTCATGCCTCAAACTGACAAATTATCTTTCCTTTAATATTGCTATTTACCGTATTAGGCTTGCCCTATCTATAGCATGTGATAGTGTCTATAAAAACCAACGTTGCCTTTTGTTCGGGGCTCAGACTTTCGAGGTGACTAGGCTGAGCCCCGTGCGCACAAGCTAATAAATCACTTGCTTCCCGAAACTGCAGACCCTTAGTCTCAGCCTGCTCTAATTTTGCGGAACGTTCCTGGAGGCCTGTGGCCTCGATCCTGGTTTTCGAGCTACAGTCTTTTCCCTTTCTTTTGTTTTTGCACTGAAATTATCATTTTTAAAGGCGACGTCTACATCCAGATATTCAAGCAGTGTTTTTCTTACATTGTGTAAAATGATAATTTGATCTTATTCCCTAATTTGATAGATTTAGATTCAGTGTGTCAAAGAGTCACAGACAGAGGTAACACTTCAAAATAAAGGGAAAACCAAAACCCCAAACAACATATTTCTTGACACATATTGTCAGGCATTATAGGGGACATGGAAAATAATTAGACAGATAAGATATAAAAATTGTAAAGAGTTAGGGGGTATACAATTTGTACAATCTAGTCATATTGCATAGCCAAAATCAAAAGTAGGCACAATAGTCTAAATTGATCAGAGAATTCTCTAGTTCTGCTTTAGCTGTCCATATAGTTTTATACCACCTAACCTGAAAAGATTGAACAACCAAACATATTCCAGGAATGTAATTTTCTTAATTTAATAATAACTATCTATAATTTTAGGCACTACGAGTAAAAATAAATGCCAAATTACACACCTCTGTTCCCTCTACTCTTTCAATGATTAATTACTATAAGATATGACATTTGTTGTAATATTAAGCCTTTCTTCTGTATAGCAGCATTTTTCTGGTTTTCTCATTTGTAATTGCAAACAAATAGAGGACTGTAAATGATAACTAGGAAAATGTAAAGAAGCAGAGTCTTAGCAGGGACTGTATTTTTAAAAGGATATGTGGTCCTAGGTGACACAATTCAGAATCTTCCAGCTGCATAAGCTATTCATTGTCATACAAAACAAGTTTAGAGACTCCCTCCCCAATTTCAGTTTGGGGATACTGTAGCAAACTTCCTGAGTGTTGCAAAATGAAATATCAAATAAAACTATTTAGTTTTAAAGAAATAAAGTGTTATTACTTGTGCATATGTATTAAAAACTAACCCATAAAAACCAAGCAGCATTTATTAATAAATAAAATGAGGCACAATACATAGTAATGTATCATGACAATAAAAGTTCTGAATTAGGACACTAATTCTGAATTTTTAAAATTCATTAAGGTCCATTTCTCCTGGTCACAAAGTGGTCACAAAGCCTGATTTATGGGGTTCACATTAATTAAGTAAAATTTCTTTGGAAGTTATGATATGGATCAACATTTAAATATTGCCCACAGAGCATAAGGAAATTAAAAAAGGTTAAGTGTATTAATGGCAATGCTGGGAAGTCATCTATAAAATCACTTTTGAGCATGTGGTCATAATGAGAGAAATAGATACATTTTTGTTTCTTGCCCATTGGACAGCCTTGGCAATTACTGAATTGGAGTTGGTAGTTGAAAACATTAGCATTTTCACCTTGAAGCCCATTTATGCATAGTAGACACTTTTGTTTGCCTATTTCAATGCCACTTCCTTTTTCTACCTTGTATGCAGCCTCAGGGTTAGAATCAAAATTGGTCTGATACAATTGTGACAATTCACATCCTCTTTGCCAGGGACAGGTTTAAGAATGGACATGTACTTCAGTCCCAACTAATGAAACACTGGGAATAACTACTGGGGTTTCTGGGGAAAATATTTCCTATCTAATAAAAGGTTAAAAAAAAAAAACAAGGAAAAAACATATACATTCTCTGTCTTTTTTTTCTATTTTGAACACTGTCCTGAAAGAACATAAAGCTTGGAGCCACTGTAGCCATTTTGTAGCAAGAAACTGGAAGATCAAGAGAGTCATAAAGAAGCGGAACCAGCACCCTGATATGGTGAAACTGCTCAAATAAGTTTGGAAACACCTACTCCTAAACTTCTCGTTGCATGAAAAAATAAATAAATATTTTTATTGTTTAAGTCATTGATAGATTTCCTATCACTTGCAACTCAATGCATTCTTTTGGGAATATCAGATAAATGAAGGGCCAGTGGTGTGTTGGAGTCAGCTCAAGGAGGCTTATGAGAAATGATTTATGCAAATCTCTTTCCAGTTCTCATCCAGTGACTTCAAGTTAGTATCTTTAAACCGTCTATGGTGGGACTATTTACATGGAGGAACTTGGAAAGTGATACATATCACCGGCTTTTCCCTCAAGAGAGCCAGCTGTTAAACGTTTATCAGCACATTACTGGGTGACTCATCTTATTTCCACAGATAAGGTAATAACAACTACTATGCTATGTATCAGCTTTTAAAGTGCATGTTAATAGCAAATAAATAATGAGTTATATAAATTTTAAAAAGAGCAAAAATAAATTTCGAGTGATTTTAAAATTTACCGAATGCTACTTAGCTAGTTAGTAGCAGAATCAAGTCAAATCTACAATTTCTGACTCATTAACACCATTTTAGTGATTTTTCCAATACAACACAAAGTCAGTATATTAATTATACAACATTAATAACTCCTTGATTACCATCAAGCCTCAAATCAAAATATTAAGCCAGTGAGATGTTCGATTTCTTTATAAAAAGACCAGCCTACTTTTGATAATGTATATAATAAACCATTTTTAGATGTATGTTCTAAATTTTGGCCTATTCAGCAAAGATGCAGACCTTGAAGATGGCTGACATATGGAATTGCTAGCCTGAGATTAAAAGCTGCAAACAACCTTCAATAATCATTGCTCACAGTAAGTCCCAATGAGTAACCAATGACCAGAGTTGGGCTTTGGCTGCCTGAGTATACCAAGGATACTTTCATAGAAGGGGAGCTACTGCCCACATCCACTTGCCATTGGCTGAAGGATTGTCTGTTGAAGTCTTTTTTCTGCTCAGTTGAAGATTGGCAGGCAGTCTTGAAAGATGGAAATACTTTGTGGGGATGAAATGAATTCTCAAAGGATCTGAGCTAGACTCTTGTAATAATGCAATGCCAGATTCTGCCAACTTAGATTTGGAATGCTGACCACATTAGCCAACAAAGATCAGATATTGAAAATATTCAATACTGGTTCGAATACTTATAGGGCCTTCACAGTGCTGGTAAAAGTCAAAACTGGTACATTTCTGGAAAACAAGTAGACAATATCCTGCATATCAACAACCTTAAAAATAAAGATGTTGTTAAATCTTGATAGAATGTTGAGTCCAGAGTGATATGTATGACAAAGATCATTATACTAGTCTCTCCATTTATGGATATAGTTGACAAGTTTCATAAAATTTTTTGAAAATGTTTATGCTACTTAGCTCAGGAATTCTAATTTCATGAACCATTTTAAGGTAATATCATAGATGTAAAGATTAATGTACATTCACTATAGAGTCACAAAAAATTGGAAACAATCTAAATTTCTAACAATAGGAGAATGAGTGAATAAATTATGATACATCCATAGGAAAGACTGCAACGAAGCCATTAAAATAATACCTTGAAGAATATTTAATTAAAATTGAAAATACTCAGCTACAGTGCCATATAAAAAGGAACACAATAGTATAGAATAAATGTGGTATGTGTGTGTGTTTAAAAGACAGTATAAAATATACTAAAGTTAAAAGTATTCTAGGTGATTATATTTTCCTCTATCTTTATGAATTTTTCAAATTTTCTACAGTGAGCATATACCAACTTTTGAATTAGGATACAATTTTATTACAAAATTCAATACATGTTAAAATTTAAAATAGAAAAAAGAAAATATTGGAACATATGCATTTATAAAAATATTTAAAAATAGTATAAAGTTAAAAATGGAACAAATAAAAATTCTTCAAGTTACTTGGAGGTATTGTGACAATAAAGGGTACCTGTTTCTCAATCAGCATTAAATTCTGGAAGGGAAAATCACATGCCCAAATCATATGCCCTCTTAGGGTCAAAATGGATTGACTCATAAATGACATCAGAGAGGTAGGAAAGAGGAGAGAGAGATCCATGGGCTAGGTGTAGGATAGAGTTTTAGAGGAGTTGGGAGTTGAAAGTAGGCATTTGGAGAAGCAGCTGCCCTCTATGTGAGGCTATTGAAAAGGGCACTGATGGGAAAAGGGTCTAAAAGATATTTGCTGTGCATTTAGAATACACTCTCCTCTTTGGAGTTCAATCAACAATAAAGAGTGAAGGGATTATTATTCTATTAATTACTTTGTGACTCCCAGTTGTATTTCTCTGAATCTGGCAAGAAAGTGAGAGTGAGCCATGTGAAACCCAATACAGTTTTTTTTTAAATTATACTACGATTCTCCAATTTAAGGCCTTTGTTGTCCCAGATATACAGCTCTAGAAATCTGACCAATTTTCTTACATGACCCAAAAAACCCTTGTTGAGACCGGTGGTTGTCAACTTAATTTCTTTGGCAACATACAGGACAGACAGTATACCCATATGGAACATATACCTGTGGCATCCCAGACCTAGGAGACATTTCCCTGACTCCAATTTTTTTCTCTCCAAATTAAGAAAGCAATGCTAGTGAGTGTAATGTTATTATAAAGAAACCCTTGACTGCACTTTGATCTATATTTGATAATAGCAATTCACACACTTTGGCTGTCTTTAACTGCTTATCCCTTGGATGGAGCAAAAGGTAGCAGCCGGGCTGCATACATGATGCACTTAATTCTTTTTTTCTATACACAATTAAAATCACTTAAAAAAAAGCTTGTCTTTAATGTTATCCAAAGAAGCTTAAGAAAGTTGCTAATGTTGTAACTTCTTTCAAGTGAGATTATCTTGGGCAGTTTTGACAGGTGGAATTTGCCAGAGCCCCATACTCCTCTAGGGGTGGCCTTGTACTTTATAATTTTTCTCAGAATCATACTACAAAAAGTCTCACTTGAAAGAAGGCTGAGCTGCCTTTCAAATTAATTAGGCCCTTTTACCTTGTAATTAAAACTATGGGTCAAAGAAAAGTAAGGATGATGTCTGACAACATTTATTCATTTGTTAAACAATTTCTTATTTAAAAATTTACTATATACAGGCACTGTTCTAGGCTCTGGGAATTCAGCAGTGAACAAAGACTGAAAAGACTAACTCTGCTTTCATGAAGCTCTCATTCTAATGGGTGGCAATGGATATAAGACAGGAAACAAAAGAAAGCATTCATTCATTCATGAGAAGTCTCTCATTCATTCATTCATTAATTCATTCATTTACTTAATGTACTAAAAATGCCTAACATTTTGTGAAATGACTAACATTGCGCATAAATTATCTCATTAATTCTTTTTCTTAATTTTTTAAAAACTTAACAACATACAAAAATGAACATTCTTACCGTATGATCATTCCGTTCTTGGTATATAATCAATAACTCACAATATCATCACATAGTTGCATATTCATCACCATGATCATATCTTGGAACATTTGCATCAATTCAGAAAAAGAAATAAAAAAAAAAAGAAAAAACTCATACATACCATACTCCTTACCCCTCTCTCTCATTGATCACTACTATTTCCATCTACCCAATATAATTCAGTCTTTTTTTCTATATCCCTTTTCACTCCCTTTCATTGATCACTAGAATTTCAATCTACTAAATTTATTTTAACATTTGTTCCCCCAATTATTTATTTATTTTTAATCTGTATGACTTACTCATCTATCCATACCATAGATAAAAGGAGCATCAGACACAAGGTTTTCACAATCACACAGTCACATTGCAAAAGCTATATCATTATACAATCATCTTCAAGAAACATGGCTACTGGTACACAGCTCTACATTTTCAGACACTTCCCTCCAGCCTCTCCAATATACCTTAACTAAAAAGGTGATATCTATATAATATGTGAGAATAACCTCCAGGATAACCTCTCGACTCTGTTTGAAATCTCTCAGCCATTGACTGACACTTTATTTTGTCTCATCTCTCTGTCCCCCCTTTTGGTCTAGGTTTTCACAATCCCTTGATGCTGAGTCTCATCTCCTTCTAAGATTTCTGTCCCACGATGCCAGGAAGGTTTACACCCCAGGGAGTCATGTCCCACGTAGAGAGGGGGACGGCAGTGAGTTTCCTCGTCATGTTGGCTGAGAGAGAGAGAGAGCACGTCTAAGCAACAAAAGAGGGTCTCTGGGGGTGACTCTTGGGCCTAATTTTAATTAGGCTTAGCCTATCCTTTGTGGGGGTAGGTTTCAAATGAACAAATCCCAAGATTGAGGGCTCGGCCTATTGCTTTGGTTGTCCCCACTGCTTTGAGAATATCAGGAATTTTCCACATGGGGAAGTTGAATTTTCCCCCTTTCTTGCCAGTCCCCCAAGGGCACTTTGCAGATACTTTTTTATTCACTGTTCAAATAACTGTGGGATTTATTAGGGCATCACTGTGGACAAACCTACAAACCCTCATGCACTACTCAAGGTTCCATATACTTATGGTGTTCAATTAAACTGTCCACATAAGTTATATTAGGAAATGCCCTAGTCAAATTACAAATTTTGTGCCAAATAAACATTTTTTTGCTTTAGTCTTACACACAAGTTAAAGTTTTAAAATATGAATTACCATCTATTTTCAACACCCTGCAATATTTCTTTTGCCATTTTTAAATTATTTGTTTTTATTGATATATATCATATAATCACATACTGTGTAATCATCCAAAGTGTACAAAGTTCACAGTATCATCATATAGCTGTGCATTTACAACCACATAGACTTTTTTCTTTTTTGTGAAAAATAACATATATACCAAAAACCAATAAATTTCAAAGCACATCACAATAATTAGTTGTAGAACAGATTTCAGAGTTTAGTATGGGTTGCAATTCTACAATTTTAGGTTTTTACTTCTAGCTGCTCTAAGATACTAGAGACTAAAAGAAATATCAATATAATGATTCAGTAATCATACTCATTTGTTAAACCCGACCTTCTCTGTATAACTCCACCATCATCTTTGATCTTTAACCCACTCTTTAGGACTATTTGGGCTGTGCCCATTCTAACTTTTTCATGTTGAAAGGGACTGTCAGTAATATGGGGTAGGGATATGGAACTAGTTGATGTTATGGAGAGACTGGCCCCTCTGCATTTCAGGATTTATCTGGTCCAGGGATCCATCTGGAGGTTGTAGGTTTCTGGAAAGTTATATTAGTGCTTGTGTTAAGAGAAACTTTCAGGGTAGCCTCTCAACTCTATTTGAACTCTTTCAACCACTGACATTTTGTTACACTTCTTTCCCCCCTTTTGTTCACGATGTCATTATTGAACTCATGGTCTCAGGACCAGATTTATCCTGGGAGTCATCTCCCATGCTGCCAGGGAGATTTTCACTCCTGGATGTCATGTCCCACATAGGTAGGGGGGAGAGCAATGGTTTCACTTGCAGACTTGGGTTTAGGGAGAGAGAGGCCACATCTGAGCAACAAAAGAGATCCTCCAGAAAGAACACTAGGGCATACCTATAGGTAGTCTAAGCTTCTCTGCTACATGCATAAGCTTCACAAGAGCAAGTCTCAAGCTCAAGGGTTTGGCCTATTGATTTGGGTGTCCCTAATGTGTGACACAGTATCAGAGGTTTCCCTGGTGGTAAAGTATAATAGTTCCATATTTTTTCTCCCATCCCTCAAGGGACTTTGCCAATAATTTTTGATTATCTGTTTGTGCCAGTTTGATTTTGTTGTGGACTCCAGAAAAGCAAAGTTCTTAAAACCTCATTCAATATTGCTGGGTGGGAGCTTTGGGATTGTTTCCATGGAAATACGTCTCTACCCATTCAAGGTGGGATTGCTTACTGGGGCCCTTTATGAGGAAACCATTTTGGATAAAGCTTTAGAGCCATAAGAGCCCAAGCAGCCAGAGACCTTTGGAGATGAAGAAGGAAAACTCCTCTGGGGGAGTGTTATGAACCAAGAGTTGGGAGAGAAAGCTAGCAGACTTTGCCATGTGCCCTTCCAGCTGACAGAGAAACCCTGAACTTCATCAGCCTTTCTTGAGTGAAGGTAACCTCTTCTTGTATTTTCAACAACCTGCAATATTGACATTCCTATGTTCTTCCTTATGCAAAAACATTTTTTTAATTTGTACATTTAGTCACTATCATTGTACACTCTAGCCATTCCTAGATTATATCATCTCAGTCTTTATTGTCTATCTTTCCTTCTGATTTCATTTGCTCCCCCAGCCTTCCTCCCTACTATCATTCTCACATTCAGCTTCTTTCAGTGTACTAATATTATTGTATTGCAGTTAGGTAGTACTGTGCTATCCGTTTCTGAATTTTTACAATCAGTCCTGTTGTGCCATCTGCATCCCTTCAACTCTAATTACCCAATATCTACCTTATTTCTATCTCCTGATGTTCTCCGTTCTTAGCTGAAATTCTCCAAGTTTATTCACTAATGTTAGTTCATATCAGTGAGACCATACAATATTTGTCCTTTTGTTTCTGGCTAATCTCACTCAGCATAATGTCCTCATGGTCCATCCATGTTGTTACATGCTTCATGACATAGTTCTATATTACAGCTGCATAATATTCCATCATATGTATATACCACAGCTTGTTTAGCCACCCTTCTGTTGATGGACAATTTGGGCTGTTTCCATCTCTTGGCAATTGTAAATAATGCTGCTATAAACACTGGTGTGGAAATGTCCATCTGTGTCCTTGCCCTCAGGTCTTCTGAGTACATACCTAGCAATGGTATTGCCAGATCATATGGCCATTCTATACTTAGCTTCCTAAGGAACGGCCAAACTGCCTTCTGCAGTGCTTGTACCATTTTACATTCCCACCAACAGTGGATAAGTGTTCCTCTTTCTCCATATCCTCTCCAGCACTTGTCGTTTTCTGTTTTATTGATAATTGCCATTCTGGTGGAAGTGAGATGATATCTCATTGTGGTTTTGATTTGCATTTCCCTAATAGCCAGGGAAATTGAGCATCTTTTCATGCGTCTTTTGGCCATTTGTATTTCCTCTTCTGAGAAATGTCTGTTCATGTCTTTTGCCCATTTTATAATTGGGTTGTTTATCTTTTTGTTGTTGAGTTGAACAATCTCTTTATATATTCTGGATATTAGACCTTTATTTGATATATAGTTTCCAAATATTGTCTCTCATTGTATGGCTGTCTTTTTACTTTCTTGACAAAGTTGTTTGATGCGCAAAAGTGTTTAATTTTGAGGAGTTTCCATTCATCTATTTCTTTCTTCAACGCTTGTGCTTTGAGTGTAAGATCTAGGAAACCATCTCCTATTATAAGATTTATAAGAGATTTCCCTACATTTTCTTCTAAAAGTTTTATGGTCTTAAATCTGATGTTTAGGTCTTTGATCCATTTTGAGTTAATTTTTGTATTGGGTGTGAAATATGGATCCTCTTTCATTCTTTTGCATGTGGATATGCAGTTCTCTAGGCACCATTTATTGAAGAGACTGTTCTGTCCCAGGTGAGTTAGCTTGACTGCCTTATCAAAGATCAATTGTCTGGGAGGGCCACAGTGGCTCAGCGGCAAGAACGCTTGCCTGCCATGCCAGAGGACCTGGGTTCGATTTCCGGTGCCTGCCCATGTAAAAAATAAATAAATAA
>PVIY010034492.1:0-27078 GCA_004026745.1 Myrmecophaga tridactyla
CCAGGGAGCTCACACATTGAAATCACTGAAATTGAGTCAGCCTCGGGGAGTAATTTGTGTTTTTGCCACATCCCCCCCACCCCAAGAGCAGCCCCAGCTCACTTCTCCCTGTAGATGTCCTTTCGCTGGCACCCAAAGCTCGGAGCTCAGAGAAAACAGGAGAGAGGAGAGAGCAGATCATTTTGGAGGCTGAACGGGCTTTCCTTCCTTCCCTTTCCCATCACTCTTTTCCCAACTCCTCCCTACCCCTCTCCTCTTCTCCCCTCCCCTTTCCCTATTTTAAAGTATAAAATTAATGTGTGCTGGTTTTCACACATTCAGATCACACGAAAACATAGAATAAAACAATGAAAAACCCTATCCCCTCCTGCCCCATGTTTAGAAATTAGGATTCTTAACCCTTTGGCATGCATCTTTATGGGGAACACTAGCTGACATTTGTGCTTACTTGTCTTAAGGCCCTCTGTTTAATCCTTTAAATGCAGGTTTCATTTAGTCCTCTTAAGTACCCTATGAGGTAGAGCCCAACCTCATTTCCTCATTTTACAGATTGTTTCAGTTCCCCTGTTGCTAAAGCAAATGCCATACAATGAGTTGGCTTATTAGGAGGAATTTATTGGCTCACAGTTTTCAGAGGCTAGAAGGCTTGCTTCCTCCCGGGTGGGTGCCTTCTGCCTGGCCAGTGACCCACAGGACTGGGGCTTGGTACTTGAACATGCTTTTTGTGGGGGACATGATTTGGTCACCTATGGGTGAAGACCATGTGGTCATCGAGCGACCAGGTGAGAGTGGCAGGAGTAGGCAGGGCACCTGGGCAGGGGGAGCGGCTCCTTCTCTGACCCTAGGCCAGGGTGAGGGTGTTGGCTCCAGATGCCCAGTCATGGGACCGCTATGCCACCTGGTCCCCATGCCACTGTCAATTCCTGGCAAGCACCCCACCATGAGGGGTCTCCCAGACCCCCCTCCTAACCATATACTATGGGAGGTAGTACAAGGTATCGTTCTTGGAGTTTATGATGATAATAATACAGAGAACCATGGAGAATATCAGGAAGACCCTGCCAGGAAAATTCAAGGACCAAAGTCCCTGGAATTTGTTAACTGCATGATCCACAGGTCTCTCCATACCCAGGACTTCTCTCTTTATAGGAAGGTTACAGCATGAATAATATAATCAGCAATGCCTGTCAATTCTATCACAAATCTGTCTAACTCCATCTACCCCTTGGTGTGTCTACTCTCATGGCACCATCTAAGCCATGGGCACCTCCATGGGCAACTGTGGTTGCCTTCCAGCTGTTGTTGTCCTCCTCCAAGCCATTCTCCAGATGGCTCCAGCCTCACTGATCTTCAGTAACTTTCCAGAACTAGGAACCTCTTACTGCCTCAGGGCCTTTGCACACGTCTTCCCTCTCCCTGGGAACACTCTCTCCTCTCCACCCATACTCTTTGCATGGCCAGTTCCTCTCATCCTTCTGATCTCAGCCTTAGCTGCTCTGAGAGACCTTCCTGACCACCCTCCCCTTCCCTAACTCAGCACCTTGTGTGTCTCCTTCATAGCATTTGGAACACTTTGAAATCATTTCATTTATTCGGTTATAAGCCAACCAATATCTCCACCCTCTTGGAACTTAGATTCTGGAGATAGCAATAGTCTTTAAACAGATAATTGCACAAATAAATACACTAACCGTAAAATCGTGATAAGGGATGGGAAGAAAAATAAGGAGCACAGTGAGAAATAATGATGGGAGAATCTGATATAGCCTGGACATTGAAAAAAGTGTCTTAAATTAAGTGACTTTTAAGTAAAGGTGTAAGGCTATGTAGACAGTAGCCAAGTGGAGAATGAACTGAAAGACTGTTCCAGACAGAGGGAACAGCATGTGTGAGGCAGGAACAGTTTCAGTGTGTTCACACACAGAGGGCTGGCACGGATGAAACCTGGTGAACAAGGAGAGAATGTGAAGTGGTGCAAGGGAGGTAGGCATGGGATGCAGCTTGCCTTTGTGAAAGATAACCAGCAAAATAATACTTACCATTTGTTCTGCCCTACCTTGTGTTAGACCTTGGACTAAAAACTTTAAATACCTCCTTTAATCCTTATAAAGGTGGATATGATTATTCCCAGGGTTTAGATGGAGAAACTTAAGGCCCTGAAAGGTTAAGTAAATGCCCGGAACTCTATTATAGGCTGCACACATGGAGCTCAGATTTGGAGCCATGATTCCAAAGTTTTTTTGTTTTTTTTTTTCTCACATGGGCAGACACTGGGAATCGAACCCAGGTCCTCCGGCATCGTAGGCAAGCATTCCTGCCTGCTGAGCCACCGTGGCCCGCCCGATTCCAAAGTTTTTAACCACCATAATACACTTGCTTCAGGCTCCTCTGCCTCAGCTTCCACGACCACCTGAGATATAGGGAAGCGGGCGCCCCCCAGGCTGACCCATAATCCATGCAGGACTGAACTTTCTGCCCAGCCCTAATGCGTTTCTTCATAATGCACTTGAATGTTCCATTATTTCCATTCCCACGATGCTCGCAAACTTTCCCATTTCCTTGTTCAATAAAAGATGAGAGGCAGATAATGAAATCCAGATGCCCTCAAGCCTTCGATGCCACCTGCCAATTTTTTTTTGTTGGTCATTTTTTTTTTTTCTTTAAACAAAGCAGAAGCGACGGTTTGATGGTTTGGAGCAAGAGGCCGTATTCAAATAACATCATTACCTGTCGGGTCTCGCTATGTTTTATTCACTTATTTCTCTTCTTAGATTCAGCACTCAGAGTCAGTATTCCAACTTCCTTGCAGAAGATTTTTCAAATACCTCTCAGATGGCCAAAGGTCCCATTTAGATCCCCTCAAAAGCTGGAAGCAAACTCACTCGGTGACCTTCCTTCTTTCTTAGGATAAGAAGTGGGTATGGATCACACTGTTGCCCATTTAAACTGCGTCTTTACAACCAAGTGCATTTAGTACCTGTCTTTCTCAGTAGACCAGTAGTTCTCAACCAGAGGTGATTTTGCCCTCTAGGAAACATTGGGCAAAATCTGGAAGCATTTTTGGTTGTCCCAACTGGTCGTGTGTGCTAGGAGCATCTATTGGGAAGAGGACAGGGGTGCTGCTAAACATCCTATAATGCCCCCCAAATGTCAACAGTGCCAAGGCTGAGAAACCCAGAGTTCAACTGTGATTCCTTTGGAAAGTTGTCTTGTTCAATGCTGGGTCCCTGATGACTCGGTAGGAACTCTGTGCATGATGGTTGAATGAACGACCTCATCCTGCCACTCTGGTCTGCTTCTCCATCCACACCTCCCATCCTCTCATATTACATGCCAGTATGTAGACAGTAGCCAAGTGGATGGCCGTGTGCAGGTCTTTTGCTTGTGTGCTGTGCTAATCTTTCTCCAGGCCCCTCCTTCTCACCTTCCTAGGGGTAATTCCTATTTACTCTTCAAAACTCAGCTCAGGTGATGGCTCCTCCAGGAAGCCTTACCTGACTCTCCCAGGCTGGGCTGCTGCCTCTTCTCTGAGCTCCTGTAAGACTCTGTGTTCAGCTGACCACATCCCATGTGAAAATTGTGACGTCTTGGGTACGCACGGCCTCTTCCCTCCCATTTCTGTTGCAAACTCCCACCGCTTTCCTTGCTTCCCTTTCCTGCCAACTGCCACCCCCTGACATTCTCTGCAAGTTCGCTCTCAACGGTAAAAATTACATCGGGCTTAAGAGCCAGTAGCTCTGGAATTGGATGCTTGGGGTCCTGGACCTTAGATAAGATTATTGATCCCTGGGTCACTGACGTAGATAAAACATAACTAGCATGTAGTCCGGTGATTGCTAGGGGTGCAGGAAAGAGCCCCTTGGAAGCAATCTCTGAGATGACGATTAGGGTGCAGGGGTTTATTAGGGGGTGAACACCTGTGGAAGAGAAGATGGAAGCAAACTGGTAGGGCAGGGGCTGAACTGGCCCCCAAAATTGTCCATCTCCGAATCCCTGGAATAGGTAACTTTCCATGATGAAAGGGACTTGGCTGATGTGATTGAGTTAAGGATCTTGAGATGGGGAAATAATAAGAAGGATACTTGTAAGAGGGAGGCAGGAGGGTCAGAGTCAGAAAAAAGACGTGATGATGGATTCAAGGTTGGAGTGATGTGCTTTGAGGATGGAGGAAGGGGCTGTGAGCTGAAGGATGGGGTGGCTGCGAAGCTGTGAAAGACAATGAAAAATCTTCTTCCCAGAGCCTCTGGAATAATCACTGCTCTGCTGATACCTTGGCTTTAATCCCATAGACCCATTTCAGACTTCTGACTCAAGAAATGTAGGAGAACGTATTTGCGTTGTTTCAAGCCACTAGGCTGTGGTCATTTGTTCCAGCATGATAGGAGACAAATGCAGCTGAGAAGCAGAGAAGTTTTGCTGAGATGCAGTCTCAACAGGGGCCTCAGCCACCATACTAAGAGCCCAATGCTGGCGTGACCTGTGGGGGTTGTTCCCCATTGGGACAATCGATCCTGAGATGTGGGCTCCTACCAAAGGGAACTTGACCTGTGGGAAGGCAGTTTTCTTTGGCCTCAGTCACTTCTGGGAAGGACAGTGGAGAGCTGTTCCAGCAGCTCGGGGCTGAGAGTCCTTCAGTCATGAAGAGGGAACTGGGTGACACACCACTCCATCCGCCACACTAGGTATGACCTGCTGTGGTTTTATTAAGTGATGAGGCATGGTCATGGTTAAAATCACTGCTTCTCAATCAGTCCAACCTGGGCCAAGTCCCGGCTCTACTAACCCATTGACACATGTCCCTTCCCCTCTATAAAGTAGAGCAGTCTCAGCCCCTTTTCCTAGGCTCTTGAAACAACTCCATGTGATAAGACTAAGAGAGCCTGGCATGGGGGTCAGTGGAAGATTGGAACTGGGGAGTCCTGAGTTGCATTTTCATTTCTCACTCTGATTGAACACCCAGCAGCCAGTTCACCCTTATTTTAACTGAAGCCATAGATCACTGTTTCCTCAAGTTTATCTTGCCAAACTATAGTGGCACAGGATGCTCTCAGAAATGGTTTGTGGACATGGGAGTGTCGAAAATTCTTGGTGCCATATCTCGTATAGAGATCCAGCACACAAATATGGATATGAAAGGCTCTGACAAGGCCTGCAGTAAAGATGCCTATTTTGTTTTATTTAAATTTGAAGTTCCCTAACTAATTTGCTTTTGGGACCCCTTTTTTTTTGCATAATGCCTATCAAAGTCCCTTGGAACTGGTGTTCTGAGAAGCACTCTGGGGGAAATACTGCCAGAGATCTTTGACCAGATGGAGTTAGTGAGTGGGTTTAGGAATATTTGCAGCCTGAGATCACCCCTCTCAGGCAGTTACTTTGGAAAGTGTGGGACTAGTCCAGGTGACTCTGCTGTCCTCACCCTCCTATGTGTTTTTCTTCAAGAGTCCCTGTATTTCTGACGGCTGTAGCATGTGCCTGGCCCACAATGATAGTTCATTAACCTCACATATTTCCTGTGCAGCCCATATTCAGTCGTCCTCTTATTATTCACACCTACTCTTTATATATGAAGAACCCAAAGCTTAGTAAGGTCACAGCACTGTCCCAAGGTCACACAGCTAGAAGGTGGAGCAGCTGGGATTTGAACCCTGATCATACAAGATTAGAATTAACCCTCCTATTTATTCATTTTTGAAATTTTTTTAACGACTTTATTGAGATGTGATTCACATCCTATGCAATTTGACCATTTAAAGTGTATCATTCAGTGGCATTAGTGTACTCAGAGTTGTGTAATCATTATCACAATCAATTTTAGAAGATTTTCATCACTCCCAAAAGAAACCTTGCACTCCTTAGCTGTCATTCCCTATCCTCCTGTAATCCCTCCCCCCACCCCCCCAGGGTGAGGCAACCAATAGTCTAGTTTCTATCTCTGTGGACTTGCCTATTCTGGAAATTTCATATAAATGGAATCATAGAATACATTTCCTTTGTGCCTGACTTATTTCACTCAGCACAGGTTCACATGTCATCCATGTTGTAGCATGAACAGAACTTCATTCTGTTTGTGGCTGAATAATAGTCCATTGTAGGGAGGGATCACTTTTTATTTATGCACTTGTCAGCTGATGAACATTTGGGTTGTTTCACTTTTATGCACTTATAAATAATGCTGCCATGAACATTGTGTTCAGGCATTTATCTGGGCATTATTTTAATTTTTCTTGTAATCCTCCTATTTATTACAATGTGTATTTCACAGTTTTAGAAATTTCATTGACTGGGCTGCCTTTTTTTTTTTTCTTGAAGTGTAATCATATTTGTTTAACCGCTTTAATAAGGCAATAAATTTACCCATTTTAAGTGTACAGTAAGGTGTTCTTTAGTAAATTTACAGAGCTGTACAACATTCACCATATTCTAGTCTTAGAACATTTCTGTCTCTCCAGAAATGATCCCTCAGGCCCATTTGCAGTTAGACCCTGCTCCTACCTTCAGCTCCAGGCAGCACTCATCTGCTTTTTTGTCTCTCTACTTTTGTGATTGGGTCCCTTTAAAATCTGTTTTCCAAGCAAAATGGCAAATGCTGGCAAAGACTAGGGACAGGTGGCTTGAGCAAGCAACTGTCACCTTGAGCCTCACTTTTCCCATCTGTGAAATGGGGCTGATAATTGGAGGCAGTTTATAGTATTGGAAGCTGTAATGAGTTAATGCATTTGAAACAGCTTAACTCTGTGTCTGATATGCGTGATCAGTACACTTTAAATGCTGCAGCCACGGTGGCAGTTCCGCCATGACAGGATACTGTAGACTGTGGGGGGCTTAAAACAACAGAAATGTATTTTCTCACAGTTCTGGGGGCCAGAGGGCCAATATCAAGGTGTCGGCTATGGCTTTTCTTCCCGAGGCTGGGAGGGACAGTCTGCGCCCTGCCTGTCTCCTGGCAAACCTGGGCATTCCTCGGTTTGTGGATGCGTGGCTCCAACCCCGCCAGCATCTTCATGTGGCCTTCTCCTTATGCCTCTGCATCGCTGTTCTAGCTCTTCATTGGCTTAAGACCCACCCAAGACCAGTAAACTGATTACCTCTACAGGACCCAGTTCCCAGATAAGGTCACGTTCTGAGATTCCAGGTAGATTGGGATTCTGGGGGGGATGCTGTTCCATGTGACATAACCACCCGTCCTGGCTAGCTGCTGGAAGGTGATGCACCGGAAATGGAATGGCTTTTTAAAAGGGGAATTTTAGTAAGTTGCAAGTTTACAGTTAGTTCTAAGGCCATGAAAATGTCCCAATTAAAGCAGGTCTGTAAAAATGTCCAGTCTAAGGCCACCAACAAGAGGTTACCTTCACTCAGGAAAGGCCGATGAAGTTACGGGTTTCTCTCTCAACTGGAAAGACACATGGCGAACATGGTGATGTCTGCTAGCTTCCTCTCCATGCTTCTTGTTTCATGATGTTCCCCTGGGAGTGTTTTCCTTCTTCATCTACAAAGGTCACTGGCTGGTGGACATTCTTTGTGGCTCTCATCATTCTCATGGCTCTGCAGCTCTGTCTGCCTCTCCAAAATACTTCCTCTTTGAAAGGATTCCAGTAAACTAGTCAAGACCCACTTGGAATGGGTGGAGTCGCATCGCCCTCTAATCCAAGGTTAATACCCAAGATTGGCTGAGTCACGTCTCTGTGGAGATAACCTAATCACGTTTCCAGCCTATCGTACTGAATAGATAATGATGCACAAAATGGATTAGGATTAAAACATGGTTTTTCTAGGGTACGTAATCCTTTCAAACCAGCACACCACCCTCTCACATTTTCCTCCTGACAGCTCTGTGAGGCAGTGTTGTCAGCCCCATTTTACGGTTGGGCACCCTGACGTTCAGGGCAGTGTGTGGAGATGCTGGGAATGCACCCCCGGAGGGGTGGATTCAGAAGTCCGGGCCCTCCCCACCTCGTGAGCTGCCCAGGTTACCCGGCAGGCATTCCCAAAGAGGGAGGCATTGCCATTCCATGCTGGAGCGCTCCCCACCCGCCCTACCCCACCCTCAGTCCTGCCTGGTGGGCTCTAAGTGCCTCCTCATGACCTAGTCTGTCGGGAACCAATTAGGGCCAAGAGCACTTAGCTGCAAGTGTGGTTTCTGGGTAGTGGTGGTAATGAAGGGGATGGAAGCCGTCTCCCAGCTCCAAAAGTCAGAGTCAACCGTTTGCCATCAAGCAAAGGCCGTGCTTGGACTGGGGCTCCAGCTGCAGGACCTGCAGATACCAGGGTAAGAACTAGGCATTCCCTGGGGCCAGCAGAGCATCTGCCACTGCGAAGATAGGAGTTAAGCATGGGCGTCTCTGGACTTGTACATTGTCCTGGGTCCTGGGTTGATTCTGGACACATAATAGGCCTTTGATAACAAGCAGAGCTGTTGCATAACTGGAAGCGCGTTAGAGCATATGGATAGAACTGACTTTTTTCGGTGCAGATCAAGGAATGGTACATGTGTTGTTCCCTCTGAGATTATCTTTTGCCTGGCAGGCTTTGGCTCTCCTCTTTAGTCTTAGCCTTCTTGGAGAACCTTCCTGGGCTCCCTTCTTCCTGGGCCCACATGGCCTCTGTCATCAGCTCCAGCACACCTCGGATTGCCCTTAGGTAGCCCTTTTTGTAGTTGTAATTACATCATCATTTATGGGATGGGCTCTAAGTCCCTGGACGCAGTGCCTTGCCTGGCTTGTTCATAGACTTCTAGCTCTGTGCTTGGCACAGAGTAGGCCCTTTGTGACTATTTATAGAACAAGGAACTGAATAAAAGCGAGGCACATGAGCCCTTCTGACTTTGCCCTGCTCCTTAAACTTGGCATTAGTATCTTATAATTAAAATCATCCCAGCTAAAGACCAGTCTTCGTTCTGTCTTGAGCTTGGTATAGACCAGGTATCAGCAAACTTTTTCTGTATAGGGCACAGTGGTCAATATTTTAGGCTTTACAGGTCATGCAGTCTCTGTTGCAACTAGCTCTGCAGTTGTTGCACAAAAACATCCATAGGTAATATGTAAATGAATGGACACGGCTATGTGCCAATAAAACTTTATTTACATAAACAGGTGGTGGGCCAGATTTGGCCCTGAGGGACATAGTTTGCAGACCTCTAGTGTAGGGGACTGTAGACAAAGCTTGGAATGCCTGGCAGTGCAAAGCTGAGTCCAAAGGACAAAAGTGATCTAGATCCAGCCCGTGGGTTTGGAGAGGTGTTGGTGTGTGTGTGTGTGTGTGTGTGTGTGTGTGTGTGTGTGTGTGTGTGTGTATGCATATGTCCTCAGTGCAGCAAGTTCTATCCAATGGCTTCTTTGATAGAGGCCAGAACAAATGCAGTGGACCTAAGCTAGATGGCCTCTGAATGGAGAAAAAGCATTTCTTGGCCCTAACGGAGTAATGGCTTAGAGATTGATGGTGTCTCATCAAGGCTCATATGGATGCAAGGAACAGAAATCCCTCCAGCTCAAGAACATTCACAGTTACACACGCAAAAATGAAAATTTTCAGAATTCTACGGGAGTCTTAGAGAATCTGAAGGCTGGAGCTGCAGCTGGGTCTCAGCAGGTCCTGGAATCCAGATGGAAACAGTTGGGAACCCAGGCAGCCCTTTCCCTTCTCTGCCCCTGTACGTTACCTCTACCCCGTTGCAGGAAGGCCTCCACTTTTCTGTGCACATGCAGAATATGGACACCCCAAGTTTGCACGTCCTCATCAGTGCCATGTGTGCAGCTTTCCCACCAGAAGCACTGGGTCCTGATTCCACAATCCCGGGAGAGGGAACCAGTTGGCCAAACATAGGTCTTTGCCCAGCCCCTTCGGGGCACCTGTTGCCCATGGGGCAGATCCACCCAGTGCAAACCCGATACAAAGAGAGATGGGAGTCTTCAGATTGGGCCAACGTGGGCTGTGCAGGTATTGCAAGAGGTGTCAACTCAAAGGAGGTGCTAGCATGGTCTTCTTGGTGATTATCAGGAATATAAGTAGCATGGGTGGTCGGACTGTCTGCCTTGCTCAGAAATGCACATTAGCTGACATTGGTAATGCCCTTGTAGGATTTTACGTGAATTAGCTCATGGGATTTTTATGATGGCTCCATGAGGTAGAGGCCATCATTGTTCCCATTCTACAGATGATGAAGTCAAAGTCTAGATAGTTTATCTTATGTAAATTAGTCAAGGGTAGAGCTTGGATTAGACCCCAGGCAGTCTGATTTCAGAACCCCTGCCCTTGGCCTTCTAGAAAGGGGCACGATTCACTGGTCTTCAGGGATTCCTTCTTTCCTCCAGTGTCCTGGGTTCCAGGTGCTGGCCGCTTTGCTCCGTTGTTGAAGAGACTGCAGAAGTAAGCTCCCAGGTTGGATTCTTTCAGCTTCACCTATTGCCAGCTTTCCCTTTGCATGGTGGAAACATGGTCTCCCACCTGCCCACTTGGCTGTGATGCTGTCCTGGTGGCTGCAGCTCTTTGGAAAGCTAAGCTTTGGTAACTGAAATGCTTGATGAGAAAGATCATTCAGGGGCACCTGCAGCCCAGCAGCATTCACTGCAAAGCGTGAATATGAATTTCTTCCATCCGTGAATATGAAACGTCCTTCTCGAATTCTGATAATCCTGAAGATTACAGGCCTTCTATTTGAACCCCATGGGAAGCAGTGTAGAGATGAAATGATGCCCCCCAAATGAGGCTCAGCTCCTGCCCAGAAATTGCCGGAACACCTTCTGTTTATGTTTAATGCAGCCCAGTTGCAGGGATGTGCTATTTTGCCCTTTTTCTCCAGTTTCTTTGCAAAGTAAAGGAGACTAGCTGATTTCCTCCTGTTTTATGGGCCTCGTGTGGAGTGGGGATAATTTTGGCGGTCACAGCCTATGGTCCATGCAGCTGGAGGTCACGGCATCCCAGTAGGGAGGGCGTACACCGCACAAGTCTGGAAGAGAGCGATACTTATGGGGTCTGTTTGTGTTCATTTCCTTTGGCCTCTCATCCTGCTGTCTGGGAAGATTGCTGGGTAGCTGTGTGTTTGATAAATCCAGCATAGCTTATTTATCCAGTGGCTTTTCTTTCAGGGGGAGGTAGAACTGGCCTTTTAAGAACTTCAAGGCACAATTTCTTTGCTGTTTTCATGGGGGCCAGGTGATCGGTGTCATGAAATTTAGGCAGATCGAATCAAAACGTGGCCTTTAAGCTGTCCCAGTTGATACCTACTCTCACTTTATTTCTTGGTTGTTTTCTGGGTAACAGAATCATTGAGTATTTTGATCTTGTAGTTGGGGGACCCGAGCCCACAAAATGTGGGCTGCAACATTAGTCAGACCAGACACTTTTCCACCTGCCAGACAGAGATGTAACTGTTCCGCAGCCCCAGCCCTGGCTGTTCCTGAATGTTAACCCTGTGTCCCAGCAATCGGGTGCAGCCAGAGGTTTGGTTGCATTCCTGCCACGTCCTGGAGCGTGGTTAACTTTGTCTCTGCAGGTCTGGCTCCCATCACCTGTTCCCCTTCAGTTCCCAGCTTTAGCCCTTCAAGCTTCTGGGACTCACCTGCCTTAATTAGATCCCCTGTCATCCTCAGTCCCAGGCCTTGTTTGTTTCCTTTTGAGCACCACATTCAACCTGGCATTATTTGCTTTTATTTGTCTGTTTCCTTTTGTGTGTCCTTGTGGGGTGGTCCATCTCCTCTGCTGGATTTATCAAAGCCAAGACCCGTGTCTGCCTTTTCCCTGGTTCCTTGCACAGAGCAGCCCCTCAGTTACTAGTTGATGAAGGAACAAGTGGCTAAATGAATGCAAGGCACTAGGAGACAGTGTAGTCTAGTAAGCAGGATCATGGCCTTTAGACTCAGCCCAGGTTCACACCCCAGCTTCTCCACCTGCCGGTTTGTTTGACCTGTTTAGCCTCAGTTCCTTCATCAGTGATGTGAGGATACAACAGGACTCCCAGCAAAAGGATTGCTTTAAAGATGAACGCATTCATGGATGCAAAGACTCACAACAATGCCTGGCACATAGTAAACCTCAACAAGCCACTATCTTTATTGCCATTTTCATAGCAAAGGGTGTGGAAGGAAGGGCCTGCTTGCAGATTTCCTGTCCCTCCAGAGCCATCTCCTATCTGTCCCTGCCTCCTCCAGACCCATCTCCTCTCCCTCCCTGTCTCTTGTTTGCCTATGGTTTCCTCCTGTCCCCTTTCATTTCTGGATGGGCCTCTCCTAAGGGGTTGATGAGTTTGAGTTCTGAGAAAATGAGAAGAAAACAAGTCCATTGCTGGAAAACTGCCCTTCTTCACTATTTCCCCCCATGACCCCCTGGGGACCTGGCCGGCTTTCCCTTCAGCCAATTGTCCAGCTGTGAATAGAGGGAAAATGGCCCTGAAAGTGTAATAATGCAGCTCTGGAAGACCTCATTCCCAGCTAAGTATCCCATTAGCCAGAGAGGAGCTTTTAAAAGGGCCATAGTGTGCTGGCCGTCACACCAGCCCAGCCGTTTCACAGAATTGCTGCCTTTTTGCAAGTAATCACTTGCAAAGACTTGTCTTTGGCTTGGTCTCTGGGAATTTTCCAGTTGGGTGGTGGTGGGGGGCAGGGCACAGATTAAAAAAAAAAAGATCTGTAGTGGGGAAAGCACTTCTGCTCACTCTGGGGAGTCTAGAAGACAAGAAGTCCTGGTTTGACTCTAAAGACTCTGAAAGTTGTTTCTGAAAACTTTGGTGTGGTTTATAGGAACATGAGTCCGATTAAATTGGCTTTTCATCCCTGGGACCTTCATTTTTTTTTTTCTTTCCCTTTTTTGTTTGATAGGTCTATTCCATAGCTAGTTAGAGACCCTATATTTGAGGTTTCTCAATTGCACATCTCTTAACTCCAACATTCATTCAAATGTTTGAGTATCTATTGTATGTCAGGCACTGTGCTTAGCGCTAGGGATGGGGTGAAAAAAGTGGGCATGATGAGGGAAATGATTGGGTCCCACATATTTGCAGTGGTAACTTTGACAGATGCCACCAAAGATCATGCTTGGTGCTGGGAGGGTCTCTAATAGGGAATCCCGTTTGGCCACCAGGGAAGGAGTGCTGATTGAACTGCTGCCTGAAGTTCTGCAATTTCACCAGGCCAGCCAGGGTATTCCAGTCAGTGGAACAGCACGTGCAAAGGCCCTGGAACAGGGAGGAACTGGATTTGAGTGCCTGGAGATGGTCAGTGTGACTGAGCAGAGTGAGTGCGAGACGCCAGATCACATGGTAGCCTCGGAGGAGATGGCCGAGAATCCGATCTTTGTTCTTAGGAAGCCACTGGAAGATTTTAAGCAAAGGCATGCCATGCTCATATTTGTGGCTTTGAAAAATCTCTGCTGTGGCACAGAGAGAATCGATGAGCAGTCAGGTCCAGTTAAAAGGTTTTTTTTGCCAGAGTTGATGGTGCCTCGTCCTGGCCTAGTGGAGGAGATGATGTTTAGAAGGGGATGGAGTCAAAAAGTTTTCAGGAAACAAAATGAAGCTCCTTTTTATCATCTGCAACCATTTATCAGGTGTCACCCTGCGTGATGATGCTGATGTTGGGAACTGTACAATGACTGCTTTGAGGACATTTTAGCTGTTCAAACGAGCAATTCTTTATCTGAGGGATGCTCATCTTTGCTCCAGCATTGATGATCCCCCTCATTACATGTTTTCTTTAGCGCAATTAACAGCTTCCTCACCTAGTTCAGTACACACGATGACAGCAAGGCAATTAAAGGGCAGGCAGGCAGTATATACCTCCATAGCAGAGTGTAGCATCATTATTTTTTCAGTGACCTTTTTTCTTTTAAATACAACCAGGCCAGTCCTATAGGCAGGAAAAATAAATAAGAAAGGCAATTTAATGCTCACTCTTGGTTGCATTGAAATTGCATTTCATTAAGGACTTTACTCGATGATGCTGTAGTCAGCTCACGGCCAGGTGGGCAAAGCAGTCAGCAGACAGCGTCCCTTGCTCTCATGTGAAATGCTTTGAAGACGAGGCGGAGTGGAGGGAGCCAGGCAGAGAGGGTGAGCCATGGGCTCTGGGATCTGGTGTCCCTCGGTCGTGATGTCTGTTGCCCTGCATCTGTGTGGCCTGGGATGAGTCACCTAACCCCTCTGCAACTCAGGCTGCTCATCTGTAAAATGGGAATAATTGTCATACCTACTTCATTGGGCTGCTGGAGAATTAAAGGAGACAATGTAGTGTTAGGACTCTGTAAAATGGCAGCTGTAATTGTCCTGGACTTGCAGTAATGTTGGCTCATTTGTAGGTATTTGTTGAAGGCTTAACAGATGGTCCAGGTTATGGGCTTACAGCGGTGAACAGAACATTCCAAAGGCCCTGCCTTCATGGAGCTTGTAGCCTAGTGGGGGGACACAGACAATAGGCACATAAACCAATAGTATACAGTAGGTCAGGTGGAATAAGTGTTCAAGATAAGGGGATCGACAATGCTGGGGAGAAAGCTGCTATTTTAGATGAAATTCTCTGCAGAGCACTGAATGATTGATGGAACGCGTCATGCCGAATCTGCAGGAAGACTGTTTCCAGCCAACGGGACAGTATGTGCAAAGGCCCTGAGGCAACCAACAAGACTGATGGTCCCAGCACACGTGAAATCATGTTCCACCCAAGAGTCCCAAGAGATAATCAACTAAGTAATATAATATCAGGTGGTGCTAGGATCCCTGGGGTAAAAGAATGTGGGTGAGGGGACAGAGTCTGATGTGGGCAGCCGCTGAGGACTTTTTAGGGAGGGTGGCCAGGGAAGGTCTCCCTGGGGGTATTGATATGGGGGCTGTGCACATTTGAGACAGCTCATGTTTCTGAGCTTCTCAGCAGCAAACTTCCTGCTCTCGCGCATTGAGGGTGATTGTGATCGCAGCTGGTGCGGGAGGGGGTGTTGGTTGTTTGGTTTCCATGGGGATCCTCTGAGCTGTGGGCTGACACCGCACAGGCCCCACTGGGCTCCTCCCTGCAGCGTGGGCCTAGAGCTCTGAGTCCAGGTGTGCGTGTCCACCCCCAGCAGAGCTGCGGAGAAAGCTGGGAGGGGGCGACAGATTGAATCATGAAAACAAAACACAGTCTCCGGAGAGAACACACCAGAAGCCATTCCCAGTGGTTATGTGTCAGGAGTATGACTGAGAGTTGGAGGAAGGGACGGAGTGGGGAAGAGTGTCGGGGGGACTCAACCATGTGTCCCCTTCCCCCGCCAAGACCTTCAGGTTGTGATCCGTGTTCCTTGGGAATGCATCTTCGATCATCTTATTTGCTGGGTCCAGAGGGGCCTGCCTCCGGATGACGGGAGGCCTCAGAGGCAGAGGGAAGCAGGATGCGGTCAGTCGGAAGAAGGCGGAGAACGAGGCGGAGGGCCGTGTGCTGGACACAGGCCGAGATGCCCGCCAAGGACCCCGCAGTCCGCCGCCAGCCGAAGGAGCCCAGCGCTGCACAGCCCGGAGCAGGCGGGGGCTTGGGGACGCCGTGGTTTGGGACATCTGTCCTCTGAAACTGTGTGGCACTCAGTCCCCCGCTGTTTAAGCCAGCCCGGTGGTGGGATTTGTCATGGCAGCCCTGACCAACCAAGCCAGGAGCTTAAAAAAAACCCGACAACCTGTTTATTGAAGTCTAACCTACATACAGAAAAATGTGCCCTTGTGAGTGTCTGGCTCTGAGGTTTTCATGTCCTTTCTGTACCATTTTAGTGTTTTTTTTTTTTTTTTAGAAGTGTGGGTTTACTTTAACAATAAAACCGAATTAAACTTTAAAATGAAGAGCCCGTGTTATGAAGCCGAGGGAGAGGTTCAAGGAGGAAGGGTTGACTGTCCTCGCCGGGCTGATGGGGATGCCTCTCCACCCCGGCCCCCACGCAGGAAGGAAAGCAGCCGCTTCTGTGCTCGGTGCCGGGGGTTCCTCCGTGGAGCCTCCCCGCTGATGCCCTGCAGAATGGTTAAAGGCAGGTTGGAGGGTGGATCAGCTCGGTCCTTGGGTACCTGGGGCTTACCCCCACCCCCATTTGCTTATCCCAGGCGGCAACCCAAATTGTGTTGCTCTCTGCATGTGTCACGACGTGAAAAGGGCCGAGGAGCCAAGCCTGACCCCTGCCGTCTCGGGAAATCCTCCCTGCACTGCAGGAGGCAGGCACGCTGTCTGTGCCGTTTCACAGGAGAGGAGACTGAGGCTCTGCCGGGTGCCCTCCTAGGCCCACTTTCTTTGCTGTCACTTCTTTGCTCAGGTATTTCCTTGAGGTCATCGGGACCTGGAAAGGGGAGTCCATGGAGTCCTTGGATGTCTTGGAATCACTCATTAGTTGAAGAGGTTGCCTATTTATGTCCGCTCGTCCAGTGCCTAGGTTCAGCTAGTCCCAATACAGATTGAAGCTAAAAGGGATTTCGTGGAAATGTGCTATCTCATCCGATCCCACCTGTTTGCGAAAAAGAGATTAAATAACTTCCCTAAACTGTCATAGCTGGTTAGCAGAGAGCTGGGTTCTGGATCCCTCTCTAACTCCGAGCCTGTGCTCTCAGTGACCCCGTGATGTTCCCTTTGACAGCTCTAGGATGTTGGGCATCTCTGTACAGAAGAGAAATGCAAGATGTAGAAAAGCAAACTCCAGCCTTGTCTGACTCCAAATCCATCTTTCTTTCTGGTGCCCATAGAGAAAGTTAACTGTAAAGACAGCTCAGGTTATCCTAGGACATTACTGACACGATGGCTTTTGAAATTCTGTGCAATTTGTGCTTTTGAGAAATGGGCCGTTCTATCATTTGGGGTTCACCGTCCACTGATTTTTTAATGACCCAGACAATATGGCAATCATGGATGCAGCGGGACCTGAAAAAAACCCAAGCTGGGGCCCGGCAGCCTTGCTGGGGTGGCGGGTGGCAGGTGGCCTCGGTCCTGCCCTTCAGTGAAACCGCATTTCACGGCTCCTTTGCTAATGGTCATAAACTTGGTATTTGCTCTTGGCACTTGGGGAGCCCTGGACCTCTAATTAAATTGGATCTGAGCAGGTGGAGAGCACAGAGCTATTTAACAGCTGGTACGAAGGTGGGACGGAGACCAGACACAGCTCAACTGGCTGATGGCTTCTGCTGTCCCTGGGTGGGCTTGTCTGCTTCCACACCCCACCCACACGCTCATTTCCTTTGTCCTGCCCACCCCCCATCCCCACCCCCATGAGCCTACCTCCCCCCGTCCCTTTATCTTCTTAAAGAAAAAGTTTCCAGTCCAGGGTCTCTCTTTCTCCCTCCTGCCCATTTCATTCTCCATTATTGGAGGAAGGGTTTTCCACTTTTTAAAGATTAACCATTTCATTCCTCCCTAAGACAAAATCCAAGGCCCAATGTCAAAGTCCAAGGAATACGGAACTAGAGGAAAGTAATTTATTCCAGAGGCACGAGCAGAGTTGCTTAGCCCAAGAACAAAGGAGTGGAGTGTAACTCTGTAAACCCTGATTGACTTGTCCCTGGAGCAGGTGGCTTGAGCAGGAGACACGCCCCTCGAACCCACAGGTGTCTGGCCTGTCATTGGGGAAAATAGTTGCACCTGCTTCCTGGGGAAGGGGCGGTTCCAAGAGATTCTGCATATAAAGCATTTAGCATAGGGCCTAGCAGGAATTGAGCACTCGGGTGTATCACTGAGATAGATGGAAGGTCTTCATCTCCCCAGGATTTATCAGACACCTACTCCCGGCCAGCCGAGGGGTCTCCTAGGCCTGGGATGCACAGACACTCAGACCTCGAGACCCAGGCGTCCTTGGAAGTAACCATCCATCTGCAGTGATCCCTGCAGGAACTTGGAGGAGGAGGATGCTTAGTTTTGGGGAAATAAATTTCCTCTTCCAGTTCAAGAATGTTCTGGAAAGTCAGCGCCATCCTCTGGGCTTCCACGGATGGTTCTTTTTTGCTGCCCATCGGTGGTTCTTTTATATGGGTCCCTATTCTAAAGCATCTCCTATCATGCCCTTCTTCGATGAACTCAAGTCCAGAAGGCGCTTGGCGTTGATACCTTTCGGTGGGCTCCTTTGTTATTATTTGTTCTGTTTCTATTTTCTGTGGGCGTCAGTCTTGGCTCCTTAACCAGATGATTGGCAGCTTGGACGCGGGGCCTGGTGTGTCACTGCCTGCCCCTGTGCATGTGAGGGTATCCGTCAGACCTCAGCTGCACACTTCGTATATGCCCAGGAAGTACTTGTTTGGAGAATTGAATCTAAGACTTGATGTTGTCTTGATTTTCTTTTCTGTAAAGTGGGGACAAAAGTAATAGTACCTTCCGCAAGGGGTAGTTGGGTTAACCATGCACATTGAGTTCTTAGAAGAGTGCAAGAAAATAGGAAGCCCTCATTAAATGTTATTTTACAGAGATTACGGTGCTTTTATAATACAGTATGGTAATATGGTGCTCCCGGGACTGATGGTGGTTCATATGATAGTAACAATGACACAAAGCATTTATCAAGTATTTTCCTAGATGCTGAGCTCTTTGCACGTATTATTTCATTTACTGCTCATGACCGACCTGAGAGGGAAGCTCTATTTCCATGACCCTTATATGGACGATGAAGTGGAGGCTTGGGGCAGTTGTGTCCAAGCAGACTCAAGTGGCAGAGCCGGCAACCACTGTCTCCAGCAATTGGTTCTACGTTAGTTTTCCCCTTTTCCTTCCCAGCCACTTCACCTTCATTGCCCTACTATTGCGTGTCTCACTGCGCTACGTATCTCTTCCGCTCAATGTGTGCTTTCCCGGGGCAGCCAAGCAAAAAGTGGGTGGGAGGCGTGGAGTTGCTGACGTCCAGCTCTGGGCCCTGGGACCACCGGTTGTTTCAGGTCTTTCTGGTCCAGCTTTCCTGTTCTCCCTGGGCACAGTGGAGTTCAAAGCATCCCTGAAGTGCAGGCTGAGAAATAGGAAGTGGTGCCCAGTCCTCTGAATTATTTGGGACTGAATGCAGTTTGGTGAAGCTCATAGGCCCTTTGTGTTACCTTGCATGGGGGCCTCTTGTCTCCCTGGGGACTGGCCTTTTTTTTTTTTTTTTTGAAGGGGTGAGGTGCAATGTCCGGAAATCGAACCTGGGGCTCCACATGGCAGAGCTACCATTGCTCTACCACTGAGCTACCCTCACATCACCGTGAGAGGCCCTTTGAGCGCTGGGGACACACCACAGCTCATTATGTCCATTGCCTTAATCGTCATCAGTTTTACCATCTTTTGTTGTCGACCTTTCCCACCTTCCCTCGTTGCACACCCCAAAGCCTTTCTTCCATCCGTATACGTGTAGATTTCCAGATCTGTCGGGAGCAGCCCTTCGCGCCTTCTCTGCCTCCCCAGCTTCTCCCCTGCCCCGGGAGGGGAGCGCAGAGGGTGGGTAAGGTCAGCCCAGATTCAGGTCCCTACCTTCTTCCCCAGTGTGCGCCTCGGGGATTGCACCTATTCCCACTCCCCGTGCGTGGGCCGCGGGCCCTTCCTTGAAGGGAGCTGGGGGCCGCGCATCCCAGTTCCCAGCGCTCAGGGTCAGCAGCAGGCTCAGCCTCATGCATTTCTTACAAAGACTCCATTTAAAAATGCATGTGAGGCGCTTAGCCCAATGCTTGGCACACTGGACATGTTCTAGAATGTTAGGCATTACTATGGATATTGGACTCAACTCAAATCCCTGATTGCGCATGCTTTGAACGCCACTGTGCGCAGGGAGAACAGGAAAGCTGGACCAGAAAGGCCTGAAATAACCGGTGGTCCCAGGGCCCAGAGCTGGCCGTCAGCAACTCCATGCCTCCCACCGGCTTTTTGTTTGGCTGCCCGGGAAAGCACGCATTGAGCGGAAGAGATACTTGGCGTAGTGAGACACACAATAGCAGGGCAATGAAGGTGAAGTGGCTGGGAAGGAAAAGGGGAAAACTAACAAAGAAACTTAACCCCTATCATTAGAATTAATGACACTGCCCGCCCTCTGTCCCCCACCCACTTCTGGAGCACAGTTAGATGTTTCCACCTTCCGTGCTGGGTTTGGAGTGTTTTTTGCAAGCAAACTTACATCTTACCATTGCATTCCCAGCACCTGGCACTTAGTAGGGCCTTGGGCACTTAGTAGGGCATGATTAGGATCTCCAGGAGTCTTTTGCATCATCATGTTAATTTACAGTCCAGGCAACTGATGCCCAGAGAGAGACTAACGGACTAACATTTCACAAAGCCTGCTGCTGGCAAAGACCTCCAGGCCTCCTGACTTCCACGTTTCCTCTTTTGTAACTACCCCGTCTTCCCATTTGTTTGCTGCCCACCCTGTATTTTGATCCACTTTGCTAATCTCTCTTTCCCTTGGACTGCTATCCCTTCTCCTGGCCCGATAGAAGCAGTGCCACCAGCAGAGGCAAAGGCACATGGACTTGCAGCCACCAGCCAAGTCTGGGCGGCGTGCTTTGATGTAAGCGGCTTCCTCCTTCTGGGCCTCAGTTTCCTCATCTGTAAAATGAGGGCATGATCCTCTTTGTCCCAGGCTGGTGGTGGAGTTTGGAGGTAATGTAGGGGAAATGTTTATCCCAGCGTCCAGCAGGGGGATGTCCCCGAGATATAGTAGCACTTATATTAGCTTCATTTTTATTCCTGTTCCTCAGTGTAATTCGCAGCTATTTTAACATATACTACCTTGCTGGGATGCGTTAGCATCCACGGGGCTCTGGGAAGGATGCCACAGCCAGTGATGGATCCAGGCACGCAGCCAAGAGATTCTGCACTCAGGCGAATGGCAGGCAGGAGGGGGACGTTTGGGCCATCTTGATGTGATGGCTGTGGTTTGCACCCAGCGTGGCCTTTGGTAGATAGCCGTCTGTCTGTCTCTGTCAACCTGTCAAGCCCCTCCAATGCATAATTCATCTTGATGCAGAACATGGTTTGGAAGTCACACGGAAAGTGCCAGAACTAGAAGGGCAAGTGAGTTTGCGGATGCAGGCTGGGGGAGGGGTATCAGCATTTTCCAGGTGCCCGTGGATCAAGGTGAGGGGCAGGTGGCTCAGTGCCCACTCCCACAGCTCTTTCTTTGCAGCAGTAAGCCTCTGGGTTGTATCTTATCCCAAAGACTTAATGACTGTGCTTGACATAGCTCTCCCCATCTGCCAGCCGAGACGCCAATCACTCTCGATTCCAAAGCACGGTGGAGCAAAGTTTCCAAAAGTGCAGCAATTCTTTTTTCTACTTTAAAAGGCACTTGCACCCCTTCCTTTGCCTCCTCCCATCCCCTCAAGAATGCAGCCCTGATTCTTTTGAAAGTCACCTTTGTGGCATTGTCAGCCCATCAGGTCCCCGCAAAGCCCTGCCCCGATTTTATTAGGAACGTTTGCAGAGTCTGCTCTGAGTCAGAATCTGTTTTCCTGTGGCTTGAAAACACAGCATGGCATTTCGAGATGTGGTTTCCTTGGAGATGGCCACATTTGCCTGCAGATCCGGGAAGCTGCCTGACAACGGGCAGCTTCTGAGCGCCTGGCGGGAACAGGGAAGCGGGTCTGGGGAGCAGAGGAAAAGCCATCAGCCCAGTTTCTCTTCTTTGCAGGCCAGCAAAGCGCCACAAAGCAAGAGCCCTTTGATGTGATAATGTGAGAATGAGAGATGATGTTATTTTAAAAGGTCGCTGCCACTTAATTAACCTGGGTGCTAGCGGCAATTAGTTCAGGACATTTAAATGAGTAACATGAAACCGAATCCCTTTATATGTGCTTCTGTTGAGGGCTTAGGATAATAGTTGAGTTAGTTTTCCAGGTTAATGAGGAGAGGCTAGGTTTTATTCTTTCAACAGTGATTTCTTGAGCTCATACCAAATGCCAGCTCTGTTTGAGATCCTGGGCATACAGCAGTGGCCCCTTCCATTATGGATTTTAGATTCTATGTTAAGGGTCAAAAACCCATGGCCCCTGGGCCAAATCTGGCTCACCATCTATTTTTATTAATACAATTTTATTGGAAGACAGTTTTCCATCTTCCTTGCCTCCATCCATTCTTCCCTCCCTCACACCCGTCAGTCTCCCTCCCTCCTCCTTTTCCCCTTTCTGCCACATTTCACATGCATTCCACATGTGGTGGGCATTTTCCTTGACAAGACATGCACACAAGCAAATGTGGACGTTTCCCCAGCCCCCCTGCTCCCATTGCTTTTCTCAGAGTGTGAGAAGACTTCCAGTTCCTTCTCCACGCTCTTACATACACAGTATGAGTATAATGAATATATTCAAATATTATTTGCATGTGCTTAAATATTTGTGATGATAAAAATGAGATCATATGATATGTGTTGCTTTAGCAGCTTGTTTTCTTCACACAACAACGTGTCTTGGAGAGTTTTGAACATCTGTTGCCATAGAACAGGGTTGGCAAACCTCAGCCCGTGGATTGAATACAGCCTGGTACATGATTTTATAAATAAAGCTTTATTGGAACACAACCATGTCCATTCATTTCCATGCTGTCTGGAACTACTTCTGTGCTGCAGTGGCAGAGCTAAACAGTTGTGACACAGACTGCATGACCTGCAAAGCCTAAAGTATTTACCATCTCACCCTTCACGGAAAAGTCTGTCAACCCCTGGCACCTCATTTTGTACTATGGATGTATGGTATTTTATTAAATTATTCCATTATTGAGACAGCTCTTGCTTTGCTCCCTCTGTGTGTGCCCTTGATGAGCACCCACTAAGTGGGCTGTCTCTGGGGTCCCCTTGGATCTGGTGTAAGCACTCTGGGCTTTTTTTTTTTTTTAATTTGCATATGGGCAGGAGGCACCAGGGATCTAACTCCAGACCTCCAGCACGGCAGGTCGGAGCTCTGCCTGCTGAGCCACGGCAGCCGCCCACTCTGGGCTTTTTTGATGGGGTGATGCTGGAGCTGAGCCTCCAAAACTTGCAGCAGCAGCGAACGCCCAGCCTAGGAGGTGTGTCCCTGCGGCTGTCCCTGGGGGTCGGGGCGGGTCCTTTGGCAGCTCATTTCCTCTTTTCTTGTGGCAGACTCCAACCCCATTTCTGTGTCTGTGCCCTAAACCTTTAGACTTTGAAGTCCGGTTCTTGGGAAGCCTGAGCAGATGCAAGCCATATGAACAGTTTGTCAAGCCTGCAAGTAACAGTAAAGGCAGGTGTCGCTGATGTGGAATTACCATGAACTCTGGACAGTTGCAGAGGTTTTGGAGAACTTGTCGAAAGTGCAGATTTCTGGGCTCCTTGCCCAAAAGATTTGAGAACCTCTTAGGTTGAGGGCATTTCGTCTGATTGGAAATTGAGTTGTGGACCTTTTTTTAAATACAGAAATTCCACTTTTGTTCTCAAACATGTATTAGGGGGTCTTTGGTTACAAATAACAGGCCAACTTTAGCTAGCTTAAGCAAATAATGAGCCTGAAAGGAAGAGCATTGGAAGACTTCCCAGATGGACAAGCAAACTGGGGACCTACAATTAGAAGGAAACAGTTCTAAAGGTGTCGTGGGGGCCTCTAAGAAGCAGGAATGAGCTGACAGGTTTTGGGAGGCTGTCACTACATAACCTGGCCATCAAATATTTTTTTTTCTCCGTCATTGTGTGTCATGCCACTCAAGCAAAATTTGTATTCCCCAGAGAAATTCGGATTGTTCCGACTTGGGTTTTTATCATATCATGACATCCCCTTGGTGGTACTCCTCAGCAAGACTGTGCACAGAGGAGAAAAGAGGGTGTCTCCAAGGAGGGAGTGAAGCAGGATGGGCACAAAACAAGCGTCCCCTGCAAAGCAGCGATGCCGGGAACTGGCAAAGATACATGAACACAGGAGTCCCGTGGATTGAGGACGCTGATGAGCATAAATTAGCAGCCACAGCAGCACACCCTCTGCATTAGCTCATCCTAAACAAAACACGTTTCGTGTCATAAGTCATTGCTGGGTGCAGAGGTTGGAAGCATGTTGAAGGCTTTGCTTTGGAAAAGCTACTGACTTCAGGCAAAATTCTTCCAACTCAACATGGAAAAACAGTTTCAGGCTTAACTCCGTGGAGTCACCGTAGGACAGCCGTGACTGAATTATTGGAAATTCCACACCAGTGCGATCACTCGGGCTGAGGTTTCTTTCTGCTCCCCACTTGGCGCTCTCTTGTCGGACGCTCTCGGGGCATGCCTCACGCTGATTCATTTGCCCCGGACAGAAACAAGAGGCAGACAAAGTGTCTGGAGAGGTCATCCCATTGTATAAATAAGGAGCCTCGAAGCTTGGTGGATTCTGACCTGTCCAAGGTCACGTCGTAAGTCTGAAGAAGTGAGAGTCGCATCACGGAATCATCAGATTGAGGATGGATGAGCTTTGAGGGATGCTCGGCTCTCAGCCCCCCCGTTTTACAAGTGAGGAAGCTGAGAGAGAGCACAGAGGCTCAGAGGCCAATCTGGGAGCACCCGGCCAGCCCCAGCATCGTCTGCCTCCTGCTGAGCCCTCCATTAGCAGTTAGATGCAGTCATCTGTGATGGACTGATTGCAGGGTGGCTTTGGTAGAACTGCCAGATTTGAATTAATGCTCCCATGTAGGAATGTCTGTAGAGCTTCACTCTTAGTTTATTTTTTCCCAGGGTAAAGGAAGAGTCTGGAATATTCCACAGGTGGCAGAATATTCACAGTTTCCTTGAATAAATATTTCCAGCTGATCTCTTGCTGGCAGAGAGAAAGGCCTTTCTGGCTCACCACCTGAGCAGATGATTGTCAATTCTGCATTTGTTTAGATTGCTGACCCTGGATGCTTTCTTATGATGTTGGAGTGTTGAGAATCTAAATGACAGCACTTCCTTGCCATGAGTTCCAAGCAAGTCTATGTCCAAGGGAGTCTGCAATATAGTGTAGAGACTACGCTTGGGGTCAGAAAGAACCAGGGTCAGATCTTGATACAACTGCTTACAGGCTGTGTGACTTAGGGTAAGTTGATTTGCTACTCTGACCCTTTGTTTCTTCGTCTGGAGAGGATGATCTCCATCTTGATGAATAAAATGAGTGAGTTCCTATACTATACTTAGCACAAGTCCAGGCACATAGTAAGGGCTCCATGAATGACAGCGGTCACAATTAAAACTAAGGTATATGGAGCAGAATGGTCAGAGATCACTCAGCAAATCCCCACTTTTTTACAGGAGAGGAAACCAGCATCAAAGCCCAAGTGGCTTACTAAGAGCCAGGTCAAGAGCTCAGCCCCTGCTTCTCCACCAGCTGATCTTATCCACCCAACACATGGCTTTCCATGGGGTCTATCCTGGATGGGCCAAACCACCTCCTGTGCTGTGGGTTGGGTAGCTATGCTGCCGAGTTCCCCCTTCCTCGTCCCTCCTGCTTAAGTCTTCTTTGGGGTTCCTGCATTCAGAGTCTGTCTGTGAGTCCAATGACTTCCCACCCCACTCTTACTCTTTGGCCCCAGGGTGAAGGCCAAGAGAAATGGCACACTGTCCATTTTTCTGAGGGACTGTCCCTTATGGGGTTGACGGAAGCCTGCCCATGTCTCATCAGCCCTGGGGTGACAGTGGGAGCAGACCTCTGTGCCAGTTTACTGTGGAAATTGTCTTTTCTTCGGGCAAGAGGAGGGAGAAGGAACCTAAAAGAGAACATCCAGCCGCATGCCCATGAAATCTCTGGCCAAAATCAGTCATCCTTTTTAATAATGAGGGTTGTCATGAACCCTGGTTCAGTCGGAAATGATGGCTTGGGTAAATATTTGGTCTGTAACTGATTTATGGGTTGGGGAACAAAAAAATAAGATTAGTCACTAATCAGAGGGATGCAGGAAAGTGAGCGGGCCCGGATGCTTTCACAGACCACGCCGGGAAGACAGAGCCCACAACCGCTGTCTGGATGGAGCTCAGATGGTGGGGGGAAGCAGGGGGTGGGCCGGGAAGTGGGGCTTTTCCTGGATTGTCCCCTGGGGCCGAGGCAGTGTTGGCTATGTCCAGTGAAAGCGCCAGCTGGGAGCAAAATTCTGGCTTGATGGCGAGGTTGGGAATCTGGGATGGGTTCTCTCGGGTTAACCTGAAGTCAATGAGCTGGAGACAACCTACCCCTCTGTAAAATGGGAATGCATTTGACAGGGTGCAGTTAATGGGGTGATTGGAACTTGGCTTTGAAGTCAGCTGTGATTAAACTCCAGCCTTCATGAATCTGCAACTTGGGCGTGTTAACTGTTGAGATTCCTTTTAGTTTCGTTGCGAAATGGAAGTCATAATCGGTTCCTGCTGTAGATGAGATGTTTGCTGAGCATAATGCTTAGCCTGGGGTAGCTTAGCCACATCCAGCCCCGTGCCGAGCACAGCTGCTGTGAGAGTATTGGGATACACTCCCCAGGTAGGCTAGTTCAGGTGGGTAAGTACACTTACCTTTCCTACAGGTAAGTAGCCAATGCAGCAAAAGCCCCCTATTAGAAATAAATATGTGTGTGTGTGTGAGGGGGGGGTGTCGGGGTGTCAGTCTTGTCCCCTCCGCAGGGTACGAGGCCATGTGGACCCCATGGATGGCATCCCCCTCCCCTGACTCACTCCCATGGTGGGACATGAGCATCTGTGTCTTAGTCCAGTAGGAGCTCCTCATGCTGCATTTAGTCAAACCTGCATGCCAGGCCCTGTCCTGGGTGCTGGGCTCCCGAGAGAACAAGTCCGACATGACCTCTGTCCTCCTGGCTTTTACAGGTTGGTGGGAGAGCCCCATGTCCATCGAATAATAAGAAAAATCGATATGTACTTCAAAACCACAGTCGGAATGGTGGAGCATGCACACAGAGGGAAATGCTGACCTGTTCTGGGTGGGATGGGGTCAGGGCAAGGAAAGGAAAGATAAATAGCAGGTGGCAGAAGTGGCAGCACTTGGGGTTGGCCAGATGATGGGAAGTGGGATTTGGGGGCTATTTTGAAAAAAATTTTTTTTTCAATTTTCTTCCTTTGAGGTAAGCCTTTGACCCTACCAGAATAGGGGTCGGCAAACAACAGCCCGAGGGTCAAGTTCAGCCCACTGCCCATTTTTGTAGATATTTTTGCTGGCACGCTGTCGCGTCGGCGTGTGGAATTACTGTCCACAGTAGCTTTCCGGCTGCAGGGCTGAGCCGTTGC
>PVIY010034493.1:0-27072 GCA_004026745.1 Myrmecophaga tridactyla
ATTTGCCCTTCAGATCAAAAAGTGGCTAGGTAAGAAAGAGCAGGAGCACACACACACACAAGACAGAAAGAAAGAGCAGTAGCAAAACTTAGGAAAAAAGCTGTCCACAATTTACTAAAAAGAAGATATTAACTTTCAAGCAAGTGACACATGATGGTATTGAAAAATGAATAAATACAATATTCCTCTGACTTTGAGAAGAAAGAGCTGTCAAAATTAAGTTTGAAAATTAACTTTTGGAAAGGGCGCTGGTCTGAAAGTGTTGGTGTGCACCAGAAAAGCAGAAAAGCTATGTTCTTTAATCCTGATTCAATATTATAGGATGAGACCTTCTTGAGGAAGTTGTTTCCATCGAGATGTGACCCACTCAACTATAGGTAGGACCTTCTGATTAGGTGGTTTCCATGGAGACGTATCTCGACCCACTCAAGGTGGGTCTTAATCTACCCTCTAGAGTCTTTTAAGAGGGAACCATTTTGGAAAAAGCTTCAGAGCTGACAGACAGACACATTTGGAGATGCAGAAAGAAACACCCCTGGGGAAGCCGTTTGAAAGAAGAAGCAGTGAAAGAAAGCTAGCAGATGTCACCACGTGCCTTCCCAGCTGACAGAGAAACCCCAAATGTCATTGGTCCTTTCTTGAGTCCTGGTATCTTTTCTCTGGATGCCTTAGTTTGGACATTTTTAAGGCCTTAGAACTGTAAACTTGTGACTTAATAAATTCCCTTTATAAAAGCCGACCTATTTCTGGCATATTACATTTCTGGCTGCATTAATAAACCAAAACAGAAAGTAACATCTCTAAGTCAGTGGTATATATGAAAGATATTTTCATTTTACTTAACCTAAAAGAGTTAAGCAACTAAATAACTTCATCAATCTCCTCATGTTTGGGAGTTTTTTAAATAAATGTTTAATTTTTGAGCTATTTTAGATGTGAAGGTAGTACAGAGAGTTCCCATGTGCCCCAAACCCAGGTTCCCATTGCTACTGTATTGCATTAATACGGTAGATTTGTCAATATTAATGAATGAGTATTAATTTATCATCAGCTAAAGCCATACTTAATTCAGATTTTCTAAAGTTTTACCTAACATGTTTTTTTTGTTCCAGGATCCCATCCAGAATACTGCATCACATTTAGTCATCACATCCTGTGGGGTTCTTCTTGGTTGTGACAGTTTCTCAGACTTGCCTTGTTTATGATGACCTTGACAGTTTTCAGGAACACTGGTCCCTCCACTTGGAATCGTCTGATATTTTTCTCATGATTAGACCAGAGTCGTACTTTTAAAATATCTTTTTGCTTAATTCTCTAACTCTCAAAATCACCATAATATCACATTATAATAATTAAGTTAACTCAGATAACCATCTCAATCTGCTTAAAAATGAAAACGTCTGTAAGTGTCCTTACTACCGCAGATTTAAGCGAATGCTTCAAAGTGAAATATCAATGACAGGAGGGCCCTACAATGCAACTATATTTTATACACTCTACTGTATCTAAACCACATTAATATGTATTATTAATTGAACCTGAAATAAGATGCAGCAGTGATTCCACAGCTAGACAGTTGTAATTCCTATACATACGGGAAGTTATTTTTAATAACATGAACTTTATGTTTTTTCAGGACTAAATTACATATTTTGATATATTCTTTTCCAAATCCCTGGTGGATTGAAAGAAACATTTTCCAAGTAACTTTAAAGAACACAGAAATCCTTGAAAGATGAGAAAGGCATGATGCTCTTATTATTAACTACCTTGCTGTTATAATTTATGAACTCACTATATAAATCTGCTCACATTTAACAAAGGTATTGAAAAGTGCAGTTTTACAGGTAGAGAGGAGAAAAAGGAACTCCGTTAATAAGGCTACTGACGATGACATCAATTTTTCATGATACAACACAACTGATTCATGATTGAAAAAAATTCACAGGAGTTTTCATGGCAGTCAAGCTCTGGAGTTCTACCAAGACTTTTATAAAATGTTTTCATAACTGTGTTCCCAGGTCATTATTTGGCTTTAACCATAAAGACACGGTCAACAGAATTTTGAGAAACAACCAACGGAAAGTTGATGTGTTCAAAACTCCAAGGGGAAATGTTACCTGACATGACCCTGGTATAGCTGAACCTGCTCTAGTCTTTGGTTTGACCATGCTCAATACTGCAGCACCTAATTGCAAGAAGAAAACTAAAACTAAAACAAAACCCGCTAAGTGCAGCACACCCAGAACACATGGGATCACTCAGTCAGATTGGTCAGGTTAGTTAATCTGCCAAGTTTTCGCAGACAAAGAAGACATCCTGAGTTTAGCAGACTGCTAGGCCAGCTGCTGCAGGGGCTTCTAAGCATTTTCTTTTTTTTTGTATGTGTATGACGGGGGTCACATTTCATTCTTCTTCCACGTGAGTATCTCTTTAGGGCAGCACCATTTGTTGAATTTTTGTTTGGTTGGTTTTTGTTTCTTAGTTTGCTTATCTGTTTGTTTGGGAAGTGCACAGGCCAGGAAGCAAACCCAGGTCTCCCCCGTGGCAGGCAAAGGTTCTACCACTGATCTACCCTTGCACCCCCTCGTAAGCATTTTTCAGAAAAGTAAGAGAGTAAATGTTTTCATTAGAAAAGCATAGGTCTTAAGAGATCACCCCATGACCTTTGAACAAATGCTTAAAAGACTCCCGTGCAGCCCCACAAAGTTTTTGCGAACAAAAGCCGAGAGATTGTCGTAAACTCTTAGGCTGTCGAGTCTTAGGCATGTGAATCTCACAGGGCACTATGCCTATGGCACTTCGCGCTGCTGGCTTTCTGAACGTGAAATCCGTGGGGGGAGAACAACTGAGGCCAGAAAGGAGGGTGGGGTCCTCCAAAAATATCCTCTCTTATGATTTTGCCATTTATATCCAAGTCTGTTTATATAACAGACCAAACAAAAGAAAGCGATAATGGTGTTCAAAATGGCATTTCACTTTCATCAGTGTCTGTATGCACAATAGATTTCAAAATCTAAGGACTGGGAAAGCAACCATCTAATCATAGCATGTCAAATAATGAAGAAACAACAATTTCATCTGGTCCAACCAGCCATCTGACTAATGAAGGGAAATCACACACTTCCTAACATGGCAGAAATAAAACACAAGATTAAAAAAAAAAATAGATTCAGCCCAGTTTCCAGAAAGAATCAAGATCAAACTGGGAAGAGATGATATACCTGTTGAGAGCTGATGTTTATAGGCTGCTTTAAAATGATCCACGTGACACTTTCAAGAAGAGGTGGAACCGTGAGGGATCCAGGATATGTCCAGTAGTCCCAGGATGGAGGAAGTAGAGATAACGGGTCAAAATTTGTGAATCGAGTTTGCTTACCCTGGTAAACAAAAAAGAGAATTCCCAAAAATTACAATAGAATAGCTTCACACAGACTTTGAATTACATACATCCAAAGAAATAATATGGAATTGTTTTAGTATCTGTCCATTATAAACATCAATAGCTCATCATCTAGATTTATTTAAGAAGCCCCAAGATTTGTTTTAATATGTGTTATTTAAAACGTATTTCAATTAAAGGTTTATTCTGAAATACCAATATGGGAACTAGTTAAGCATAAATAGATTTGCTAGTGGTTATTTTAGATAATTCAAGACCTTTTCATAATTTTCAAAAGAAAAATAGTAGTAGATTATTTCTGCTCTGTTGGTCAAATATGTTCCAAACTCGCTGTGCCTAAGGTCTAAGCATTCAAAGAAAAGTAAGAGAACAGTCACACAAATATGTTACTTATTAGCAAATATTTTACCTTTTCTTTAATGGAATCCAAAATGTCAGTAATCTTTTGCAGTTGGGAATTATGTTCTCCAATCTGAAAATATGAAATTTCAAAAGAAATTGTGGTCTGAATCACTCCACTTCAGTTATTTTTCAAAAATAATTTTTCTAAAAAGCTAAGCTAACCCAGAACAAAAAGCGATTGTTCTAAAATCAAGCTCTATTTTACCTACTGGCCTTATCATGCCAGAAGAATCTGAACAGCCAGATAATATTACAGGGCTCCTTGGCTGAACTGTCAGTTTGGTTCCAAAACTAGTAGGAACAGCTTCATATTTTTCTTCAGCTTTATGAATGTCTAAGATATAAGTTACCTTAAGAGAAACCTTGCTTAGGAAACTCTTTATTAAGGCAGATGTGACTTTCAGACCTAGATCCAAACTGGCCATAGTGGTGTCAAAACATCAGACCCAAACATGTTTCAGTTTCAGTCTAAGACAGCCTGAGGTCCCAAATCAAGAGGATATTCCGTCATGAGCAGAACTTGTATGAGAAGAATATATGAACCTCTTTTCTTATTACTGGTGACCTAAATTGATCTTCAGGATTAAACTATAATCTCTTGTCTTCCCTGGATTCCACGGCCAACACCCAGGCTTGGAGGCAAAAGAAAAGGGAATGCTGCATCTCTGCCACTCTTCCCCTGTCCCACGCTTCTCCCAGTCCCAGCTCTATGACTTACAACATCAGACACAGATTATGGGCACAGCAAATGTACAGGCTCTACAAGGATGTGGTCACGGGGAGACCAACCTACCCAATAATTAAGCAGCCCAACCTACCCACAGATATTATGACAATACTTGTCTGACCACAGGTGAATATTACACAAAGGGAAATACCACAAAATTATTAAATAACAAAAAAGTCAACATGTTTGGGACAACAAGCCATTGTGGTCAAATTAGTGCTTGAAGAATCAGGGACTTGAGCTTTACTCTTTCCTATAACTCCAACTAATATGTAAGTAGGAAGAGCCTGGAATAAAATTTTTCTTCTCAGGGTCTCAATTGTTATATCTGTCGCTATTATTAGTTCTGATTGTCACTGCCAGGATTCAAATACAAATGATCAATGGACAATAGAGGAATCATAATCATAATCATGTTTCTAGGGTACTTCTGGGCCCTTTAGATGAACAATAAACTAATGCACACATTTTTAAAATTCATTGTAAATGGAAAAAAGTTAAACCCAGAAAAAGTTGGCTATTAACAAAATGATTGGCTGTCCATTCCACAACTGAATCTATTTATCCAACACAGCTGTTGAATTATTTTAAATTATTTTACAGTGAATTTTTACCTGTAAAAACACTCCCACAACAGCTAGTCCATCTGGCTCATGAGCTGCCTCAACAAAGCTGGGGTATTTGTCAGAATTCCAGTGAACAACATGGAGCTGAAAGGGAGGTACAAACATAGTTCAAGCATAAGTGCAAATAAAACATTTATATAGATGTTCTGGTGCTATATACTCATATATAATATGTTCTTCAAAAGAGCCTTAGAATTCTTCTAGTTACTTTTGTCCAAAAATTGAAGTATAAGAAGTGAAGGAACACGGTCACATACTTGTTGGCATACTATAATACAGGTTATCATTTGGAATGCACTGGAACATCCTGCCAAGCCCCTCCAGCCTAACGATGTCCCACCATTACCACCTAGCAACTTCGGGCCTCTGGCCTTTCAGAGATGCAATAGCAATCTAGTAGCCCTGTATCAGGTCCTAGCCAGTGGCAGAGTTCACTGAACGAACCCAACTTTGGCTCCCAGTAGGTGGGTAAGTCAACCACCCATGCAGTGAGTTTCCAGAACAATCCTGCTTCCAAGGACAGTACCGGCTGCTTCCTGAAACCACCCAGTTGGATGTTTATCGCTGTAGTATCGCTTTTGAAAATGCAATTCTCCTTAAGTGTAACTATTTCAAACAGCATTCACACATGTATAGTGAATAAGTTCAGATCAGAGAGCAAGTTTTAATGGGGAAAAAAGAGACTCCTTTTTCTGGGTCTGGGGTGTCTGTGGAAGAAAATAAGAGGCAGCTGATGCTGCTGAGGAAGAGAAAAGAGAAACACGTAGGGGAAAGAAAAATAAGGGGGGATTGAGACTCTAGAAAACAGACTACACTACTTCACAGCTCTAGAACTTTGTGCAAGCAGCTTTCCCAAAAAACAATGGTGTCCCAGATATTCCACTGTCGTAAACAATGCAGTTTCCCAAACACACGAACAATGGAGAAAGACTGCAGAAAAGCAATAAGGCAAAACCACTGTAGGAGAGTCTCCAGTCCTGCTTAAGAGGAGGACAATCTGAGATCCACGCCAAAGCACTTACACGGCACACCCTTAAGATCTGTAAATGGTGACAGCCAGATAACACTGTGCTCAGGAGCCCATCTGAGAAACTGCCTGCAGATGAAGTTCCCTTCTAAGGAATCCTTTTGGCACGTCTGAGAGAAAACACTTTATGGGGCCTCATGCCCATGGCCCATCTAGCTAAGTGATGGAGAGAATTCAGTATTTCCAAGTACATGTTTTTATCTCATCCTTTAAATACAACTCCACATCTGACAAGACACTAATATGGGTGAGGAGGGACGTCTGGCTAGAATTATCATAAACAGTTAACTGTAAAACCATTCACACACACACACACACACACACAATAAATCAAGAAAGCTTGTCAGATAATCAGACAGAAAATATAAAAGCAAATTCCTGTGACACCACAATCTAAGTTGGTGTGAGAGAGTTGGGGGAGGAAAGAAACTTGAAAGCATTGGATGATGAAACAAAAATGTATTTGGCTCTCATGAGACAGATGACATTCCTCAGTAAGGGAGGAGCTGAGAAGGACGTGAAGACTGTTTTGCATGGCTCCATGCCAGTGTATCAGTTCATTTAGTAAGAGATGACACCCGCCAAAGCTGCAAAATGACTGCTCGAGAGTCACAACAACCAAATAGAAAATGAATATGTAACTAAAAAGAGATGTTTCCATATAGGTCCTTCTGCTGGTGAAACCATAACAGGACAAACAAAACAACTATTGGAAGCTAGAGTTAAGAAAAATCTTTTTTTTTTTTTAATAGCAAATCCTCCTCTTCCCACACTTCTTGCTTAACTGACAATGCCTTCAGAGGAACTGATATCATTTTTATTAGTATTTGTATTTGAATTCAAGTGTGAACAAACAAATGTCAAACTTTCATTTCTTCATTAACAATGACAGCAACAGTGATTTCAGCTGAATAACAAGAAATTACTGCATGAGAGGGAGAGATAATGGGTATGGTTTGTATGAGTTTTTTCTTTTTTCTTTTTATTTCTTTTTCTGGGGGGATTCAAATGTTCTAAAAAATGATCATGGCGATGAATACAAAACTATGTGATGATATTGTGAGCTACTGATTGTACACCATGAACAGAATCTACGCGTGTGAAGATTTGTCAATAAAAATATTTTTAAAAAAGAAGTCATTATAGAACTACAAAAATAGCACTACCCTACTTGAAAACAATTTCTAAATAATACTGTTATACAGCTTCAATATTTTTTAACTGTATACCAGTGATACATGAAATATATTTACTATGCCTTAAATCCACCATTAATGCTGAAATAATAGTTTCACCATCAACTACATATTTAATATAACTATAGTATATTCTCTGTAAACTGCAATCAGATAATGTTAACAAATATGAAGTGAACAATTAGCCGATTTTTCGTAGGCGCTTAATTCTTGGGACAAAATTTTTCGTGATCACTTTAATCTCTACCTATAAAGTGTCAAGTCATCAGATTAGACACAAAAGGAAATTTTTTATATTATAGCTTTCAATGTTTTTTCCTTCCTTTCTTTTTCTTTTCTTCTCTTTACTTTTTAAGGGAATACCACTTGCTGGTGATCATCATGCACTTAGGTTAAAGAGCAGCTGGAAAAACTAACTAGCTCCTGAATTCATTTTACACAGCTGAGTGCAAAGGGGTTCTTTTGAACCTAAAACCAAATGCAAGTAATTCCCAAGTACTTCCCTCTCCAGTCCTTCTCTAAACTTCTCTAAACTCCAGCTTTGTTTGTCCAACAGCCTACTCAGTGTGAGCCTGACAGGCATCTCAAACATAACATGTCCAAAACTGAAAGTTAATTCCTGCAACCTGCTCCTCCTTGGAATTCCCCATCTCAGTAAATGGCACATCCATCATTCCAGTTGCTCCAGCCAAAACCTGAGGAGTGTTTCTAGACTTTTCTTTTTCTGTTCACTCACTGCATCCTTTCCATCAGTAAGCCCCACTGACTTTACCTTCCAGCATATCATCCATCTGTCCACATCTCTTCATCTCCACTACACCACAGTACAATCATCATCATCTCTCACTTGGATGATTTCCACAACTTTCTCATTTGTCTCCCAGTTTCAACATTTGCCTGGCCACAGCTGGTTCTCCACACAGTATTCAGCTATATGTTATAAAATATCTAGCCAAGCATGTCACCCCACTGCTCAAAATCCTCCATTGTTTTCTCTCCACTGCTTTTGGGATAAATCCCAAACTGCTCACAATTCTCTACAAGCCCAACTAACTTGGTGTGGTCCCTGCCTACAACTCTAGGATATCTCTGACCGCACTTCTCCCTCATTACATTGCAATCCCATAGGTCAATGTCTTTCTTTTCTTGAACATGCCAATCTCATTCCTGCTTTAGCACTTTTGTATTTGCTGTTCCCTTTTCCTAGAAAGGTTTCCCTAGATTATCTCATGGAGACTTCTTGTAATTCAGTCTGTAATTCAGCATCTCAGAGAAGTCTCTTCTAATCACCCCTTCACCCTCTACCAAATTACCTTATGTTGTTTCTGTTAAAACACTTCAAATTATTTGTTTATAGGTTTAGCATCTACCACTATCACACTGCCAATCCTGATGTCCTCCATCTCCATCAGCATTTCCTATTCAAACCAGAAACATTCCCAACCCTCATCCTCAAATCCATTCGGCAAACCCCACGGAAGACAACACTTCTATCCATACAGCCCTGTACCAGCACTACAGTTCAAACCACCACCGCTTAGCAGCTGTGACTCCCCCAAAAGGCTCCTAACTGGCTCCTCTTATCTCCTCCTGCTTCAATCCAGTCTATTCTAGAACTGTAGGCTGAATGATATTTTTCAAACAAAAACCTCCTCACTCCCCAATACAAAGCTGTCCAATGTCTTCCATTGCACTTAGAATAAAGTTCACAATCCTTATCATGATTCACATTAGTAGGATCAAAAAAAGGAAATTTTTCCTCTGATAATTTTTCCTTTGTTCTTTATGCTCTAAGCACAATGGCCATTCTGTTCTTCAAATGTGTGGTGCTCCTTCCCACCCCAAGTCGTTACACTTGATTCTATGCAGAACCACTTCTATCTCTCCCTTTGCCTGACTCACCCCAGCTCAGCCTTCGGGTCTCTGCTTAAAGGAAACGTGCCCTGACTCCTGAGTCTGGGTTAGGTTGCATAGTTATGGGGACCTGTAGCATCCTTCCTTCTTCCCAGCACTCCCTTCAGGACAAGAACAAGTAAGCTGGACAAAGATCATGGGCATGGAAGGCTTCCATGAATTCTTGCAGAATGAGTGAGTGAATGGATCAATGAGCAAATGAACTAAAATCTAGCCTTAAATAAATATTAAGAGAACAGTATAATCATCAACACATGAATGGATAAACAAAATGTGGTATATACACACAATGGAGTACTATTTAGTCATAAAAAGGGGATGAAATTCTTGTAACTGCTACAATTGGATGAATCTTGAAGACATCAGGTTGAGTAAAATAAGCCAGACACAGAAAGAAAAATATTCAATAATCTCAATATGAAATGTCTAGAATAAGCAAATTCATAAAAACAGATGGTAGAGTATAGGTTACCAGCTGCCAGAGGGTGAAGGGAATGGGGGCATTACCGCTTAATAGGTGCAGAGTTTCTATTGGAGGTAATAGAAAATTTGGGTAATGGATATTGGTGATAGTATATGGCGAATGTAGTTAATACCACTGAATTGTACACTTGAAAGTGGTTAAAATGGGAACTTTAGAGTTGCGTATATGTTACTACAATAATAATTTTAAAAAAGAACGGTACAAAATTCTAGTCAAAGTTGTGCCCACTTCAAGAAGAGAAATCTAGCAAGATGGCCTTTGCTTTGCAGGTGACCTCTGATGATTCCCAGCCTCTGCCAAACTTCAGGATATGAGGTCTTTTTCAGAAAACTGCTTGCCAAAACCGAGTAACCTCTGTGAGAAGATACTTTCAAATTTACGAAAGGACAAGGTACAACTGTAAAACAACTGGCCAACTCTGCTGAGTCGCTTAGGAAAATGTGAGCACAAGGATCCAAAGCAGCCAGCTCTTAATTTCCATTGAGCTGTTGAGATTTAGAGCAACATGTTAACTTTAGAACACAAAACATTAGAATGCAGACGTGAAAGCTATTCAGTAGATGATATAAACTGAGACAACGTCCAGACCCAGGAGTCCTTCCTTCTGCGATCTTGGTATCTTTTGTCCACAGCCACAGAACACATTGGAGAACTTTTTGTTTTTCATCTTCTCTGGGGACAAGGCAGTTCCCACACCTTAGTAAGCACTTGGACTCAAAAGAGTATATTTTAGTATGTAAAATGGCCATTTTTGTTCGATAGTTTCAAAGGTCTGTACGTGTTAATAGAGGAATAAAACAGGAAAGGTGTGCCCATTTGTCAGAGATTTGATGATCTCTGAACATCAGCATTTTAAAGAGACTAAATAGCATAGCTCAGTAACAATGAGAAAATGAAGGAAAAATGTCCTCACCTTGTAATGCTGCTGTCTTGCCTAGGTGACTAATTAGCCAAATTATTTGAGTCACACAATAAGCCCCTGTCATCTCTTGGTAAAGTTGGATATTTGCAACATTTACTCATATTACAACTTGAGGAGTATTGCTAATTATCCTTTAACCAGAGGATTAAAAAAATCAAAGTGCTGCTAATGAATATAATTATAACGAAAAAGAGTAAATTCCCAATGGGAGGGAAAAAAACAAGCAAGCCAATAAATTTTTTCTGTGCTAAGCTTTACCAATGGCCAGAATAATTAACCGAGTTTCCATTTTACGTCTGTATTTGTAGAAGTAAGGCTGAGTTTAGGAGGGTTTGTGTATTTTTTTCTGAGAAGTAGAACTTGACCATTTACCATCGTCTATTTAAATGTGGTCTTTACTAGGTGGTAGTATATATTTGTATCTGGATCAAATATGTACACTGTCAGGCCTAAAACAAATGCTTCTTTCTCTCCCTTACCACCAGTCCTTCAGACAATAGAATAGATATAGAAAGAGTTCATAAATTGGGATCAGATAGATCTGGGATTGTGACCATCCAACTGTATCCTACCTGGATATAACAGTTCATCTTTTGAAGTCATCATCTTCTCCTTTCTAGGATGGGAACAATAACTGGTTCTACCAGTTTGGTTTTAGGTTTACAAGAGCCATGTTTAAAGACATCATATTGACATGAATATGTCACTCTCATATTGAATGAATAAAGGCGTTTCAGACAGTGAGATATCTAATTGGCTGAGGGAGCTATTCCAGGGGTCCAGGAAGCTGTCCCCTGTGCCCCTTAAACCCCCCTGCATAGGAACACCCCACATCGGGGACAAGTGGGGGGCTTACCTCAGCAGCATACTGCACTCCATCTACCACGTGCTCGGAGCCCTGGTCATCAGCAGACCCCCAGTGAAGGTGAAACTGCCGTAGCCTGTAGCTGCCGGTGAGAGGACCCCCTCGCAGAACTGAACACCAATACGTTGTAAGTTGTTAGCGAGAAAACAGTATTTGCGCATGCTGTAATACACAACCCACAACACTGTCCTGAGCTACTCAATGTTTTCATGTGGTCTGGGGCATGTGTCAATTTTTGACAGGTGTCATTCAGTTTGCTGACAGGAATATAGCTTTTAGTTAGGTATATGAGGTGCAACCACAAACATTTATAAAAGTTAGAGTCCATGGAACAGATTTTTATGGAACAGCTAGGAAATCTCAACAATTACTTAAAACTAAGGAACTGACTTGTTTGTGGATGAGTCAGCTTCTCTGAATAAGGATATGATATGCAAAGGCGCTCATGAGCCTCAGAGGGGCAGTGCAGAATTCTAGGGAGGGCAGAGCACGCGGGATGCGGCATTTAGAGGACCTGGACTCATGCTCTCTTTTACTCTGTGATCTTGGGCAAAGTCTTTAACTTCTAAGCTTCCCATCTGTACCCTGGAGAGACTATGGGGTCTCCCTCCTCCTGATGCTACCATGAGAATTAGAGGAATGAATGAAAACAAAGCACTTACCATTGCCATAGTCAGCCTGCTGGACACGTTAGCTATTACTATTATTTTATTGTTGTTATTGGTATTATAAAAATTGGCAAATTAAGCATATATTCTGCACTCAAATTCTATATTCTTGGGGAAAGGTGAAATACTTGTAAAACAGCATAAAATGAGCTCTTTTGTTAAAAATCCATCATATTTTTGTCACTTTGGCTATTTATATTTTACTTCAAAGCATATTTTCCTCAATAAATATGATCTCTAAAACTACGGAAAAAGAATCATATCATAGGTATAGAGAAATCTTCTTAATAGAAAATAGAGTCATAAATCGTCTCCTCCCGATTAGTCTTTATTGGACCAGCTTAAAAGATTATAGGAGAATGCTGAATGCCCCATAAATATCACTAAACACCCATCAGCACACAATAGGATTAGTGTTAAATTGGTGAGGTGCAATCTTAACAACAGTTTTAATTAAATTACCCTCTTCTTCAGCGATGGTATATAACTACTATCTCAAAATATGTCAAGTAAGACCTGACCGACGAAGAACCAAAAGATGTTAAGAGGTTTAATGTGTAGTTTTCTACACAAAGCAAGGGAAATAAAAATTAAGGGAAACACAATACATTTGCTGAGAGCATATATCTCTTCGAGCTGTACTGCCAGAGTAGGAAAAAAACCAGACTATCAAGGGTGCATGGGTAGTTCAGTGGTTAGAATGCCTGCCTTTCATATGGCAGACCCGGGTTCAATTACAGGACCGTGCACGCCCCCCCCCAAAAAAAATATACCAACAAAACCAGACTATCTATATTAGACTGGTACAGATGACTCATTACTTCATTACTAGATTGACTCAGATGAAGTTGAATATCGGTGGTTAAGACTTGGTGTAGTACCCAGAGAAGCTCTTTTATTGCTCAGATGTGGCTTCTCTCTCTCTCTAAGCCAACTCAGCAGGTGAACTCACTGCCCTCCTTTACATGGGACTTGACTCCCAAGGGTGTGAATCTCCCTGGTAACGTGGAACATGACCCCAGGGGACAAACCTGGACCCAGCATCATAGTACTGAGAAAACCTTCTTGGCCAAAAGGGGAAGAGAATGAAACAAAATAAAGTTTCAGCAGCTGAGAGATTTCAAATAGAGCTGAGAGGTCATTTTGGAGACTATTCTTTTGCATTATATAGAGATCCTTTTTTAGTTTTAATGCACTAGGATAGCTAGAAGGAAATACCTGAAACTGTTGAACTGTAATCCAGGAAACTTGATTCTTGAAGACGACTGTATAATTACATAGCTTTTATAGTGTGACTGTGTGATTGTGAAAACCTTGGCACTGACACTCCCTTTATTCAGTGTATGGGCAGATAAGTAAAAAAATAAGGACAAAAATGAACAAATAATGGGGGGGGATAAGGGGTATGGGATGTTTTGGGTGCTCTTTTATATTTTTATTTTCATTATTTTGGAGTAATAGAAATGTCCAAAATTTGATTGTGGTGGTGAATATATAACTATATGATGATATTGTGAATGATTACTCGTACTTTGGATGATTATATGGCATGTGACTATCTCTCAATAAAACTGCATTAAAAAAAAAACAAAACAGGACAGGCCACAGTGGCTCAGTGGCAGAGTTCTTGCCTGCCATGCTGGAGACCTAGGATTGATTCCCGGTGCCTGCCCATGCAAAACAAACAAGCAAACAAAAACCACAAGGAGTTGGTATAGTGGTTGTATTGGCAGTCTGAGAATCAACAGATCTGAATAGTCCCAGCTCAACAATTAAATTATGAGATCTTTCAAGCCTCACTTAAGCCTCTCTGGGTTTCACCATCTTTGTCTATATTTGTGGTTCTCTGTCTATTTTTAATAACAAGGTTATCCTGGATGGTCATAGCTTCTGCAACCCTACAACTGCTCATGAAAAACTGTGAGAATAGATAATAAAAATCTTTTGGAAGATTGAGTGTTTGGAGCTTCTTTTAGATTTGTTTGGATTCAGATTTCTTTACATTAAAAAAAAGATAGCTATTCTCAAAGCCCTCTGAAAAACAGAAAAGAGAACCACTTTCATGAGCCCCCAGGGCTCACTCCTCAGCCTCTCTATTACGAAGAGAATAGACAATGTCCACAAGGGCAGAGGCTGTGTCTGTTTGGGCCACTGCTGAACCCATTACCAACATGGTCACTGTCACAGAGGAGATGAACAAAAAGTGTGTGATGAACACATGAACTCATCTTTTAAAATAACAGGCTTCAAAGATCATTCACAGAACCTTTAAAAGGCACATTTCCCTAAGAGATACCATAAGCTGTGCAATGACATTCCAGATTAAAAGAAATCAACAGTTCTACTGTCCTTTTTTCTTGCTGTTGCACAAAAAGAACAAAAGGGCACCACACTGCCAATATGGTAGGAGGAGAGCCAGAAGGCCGTTTCCAGCCCCTGGGGCCTGTGCTCTTTATGGAGCCAGGAAGGCCTGAGTTAGTTCTGGCGTCTGCTCTGAGCATATACACACCAAGTTACTTTCGGATCACTCTTTCATTCAGCAATTAAGAGTTTATTATGGTCCAGTCACTGCATTTAACCCTAAGTGTGCAATGATGAACTGAACCCTCCCTATCCTCCAGGAACTTACAGTACAGTGGAGGGAAACAGACAATTACCATGAAGTCTTACAACTTCATTTAAAAATTAGCAAATCAGTTTCCTGGATATCTTGACTTTTCAGGGGTCTAGACATCCATGGTATGACCCGCTATGTTTTCTTTGCTTTTTTAAAATCGTATATGTGACAATCTTGTGAATTTAGCATAGAACTAAATTTTACCTAGAACTAGATAGCAAGATCACAACTTAGGAATTGACAAATTCTAGTTTTTAGGGATAAAAATTCAAGAAAACACCAAGTCTAACAAATGACTGCTATTCCTAGGAAGCTTTTCTTAGCAAAAAGCTATCTTCCTTCCCTTTGATAACTTTAAAAATTTAGGGCGCACATATTTCATGCATAGGAAGGACATAGAGCATATAATCATCATCATCATCATCACCATTACTGATAGTTACTGAGCACTTACTATATTCCAGGAACTGTTTCATTTAATAAAATACAAAAATTGGTACCATAGCCTTTAAAAATTAAATGGTCAAACAATGAATAACCCATTATTTAACTTTTTAACTATTTAGGTGTTAAAATGTTAAGTATTAATTAATTTCTCATTGGTTTGTAATTTTACTGACGATCTATATATGCCAATCCACCATGTACCCTAATGTCATGTCATGGTATTTTTCATGTCCTCCAAGACACATCATACTAAAAAAAACCTGAGAGACACATTTATCAAAGTACCTACTGTGTACCAGGCACCATGCTAATAAGCTGAGTGAATAAGACACAACCAATGCCCATAGTGAGCTTTCAGCTCGCAGTGCGGAAATCGCTGTGACAGGACAATCCTGGGATGACAAGGGAGCTGTGGCTGAGGAGGGAGGGGCCAGTCAGGAGAGGGTCCCAGAGGTAAGATTTGAGCTGGTCCTGAAAGACCAATAGCCAGAGTGAGAACTGCCTTGTCTTGCCTCATCACATTATTATTTACAGTCAATAGGAATTCTTACTAAAGAATTTCACATCCACCTGTCCCCATTAAATGATTGTTAAATTCTAAGAGAGATCCCTGGGTTAGCCATGAGTTGTGTAGTTGCCCATTCAAACCAGCCCTCAGAAGGACCTCTGCAGGAAGATTTGCTGCCTGTGGTTCTGTTAACTGATGGCTTTAAGAGCTAATTTTAGTTCCCAGTGGTTCCTTTATAAAATGGAAACTGTTTTATTCAAATTACAGTAGTTTGCTAAAGAAAGTGTGTCTTTATAGTTTTCTAGAGTTTAACAAAGAAAAAGAAAACTCAGCATCAACTTATTTTGTTTAACCATGGTGCTTCTCCTTGGTAATTGATTTAATTCCCAAAATAATCATGAATATTCTCTTTGGATTTAGCCTGAGAAAAAAAAGAATGAGACTCATGACCCATATTTAGATAGTTTCTGTCTCAGGGGAATCTAACTTTATTTTTCATTAAGAGAGAAAATATAGTATCATCCTCATGTTAGACTAAAAAAGAATTAATTCATCAGAAACCTCAAAAAGTGTTCCAAAATAGGATTCTCTCTAATCTGCACTTTCACTTTACTTTAAAACTGAATACCATCTATTTCTTGGACAAGAGGGATGCTTGAAGAAGGATCAAATATTCATTTTAAGGAAATACTCTTTACTATATTTCTTCATTTAGTTACCAAATTAAGAAATAAGATAAAATTTTGAGTGGTCCATTATTTATCCACTCTGTGAAAGACATGATCCTTGAACTAATCAAAGTTTTTTTACAACTTCTAGTAAAGTATTAATAAGGAATATAAAGTGGGTATGTGTTTCAAATTCCTTTTTCTTTTTTAACCAAACTTCTTGCCCCCTTTAAATGTTAAGATAATGGCATGTAATTTATGATTCAATTTAAAGCAGATATAATTCAGCTTTTTAATCAAGAGCATAGATTCCGTAAATTTTCATTGGGAAAGATGTCTATGAAATAATTTTAAGTGGAGAATAATAAGTTTCAGGGTGATATAGCACAATTTCATTTTATTTTTTTAAATAAAAGACAAAAGCACAACCAAAATTATATATGTGTGTGTACATGTGGTTAAACACTAACTTACTGTGGAAGACATAGCATTACTTCAGAAGAGGTTGTGGGGAGAAAAAGAACAATTAACTTTTGTTATACAATTTTGTGTGGTTTTACTTACTATGGGTATATTATTTTTGTAATTAAAATAAGAGAATAATATATTGAGAAGCTAACCTTTTTGTAGTAAGCAACATATACTAATCAGCAAAGTAATGTTTGCAAATAAATGCTAAAATAATTATAACTAAAACTTTCAGAACAAAGTCAAGAATTGTTAATCAAAAATTAATTAAACTCTGAATATTTTCATGATGGGGATGATAAATGCTAATTGAAGTTGTAATAACAAGCTAAGATAAATTTTAAAACATCATTCAACAAACCCTTTTCTAAACACTCCTTTTTATCATTTCAAGATAAAATTATCTTAAGGTCAAAATACAAAACATGATACCTCAATTCACATAAAGATAAAAATATGCTTCATTTAGACAAATTCCAGATCCAGTCAAAATAAAATATGAAAGATAAGAAAGTCCACTTCATGTCCCTGCCCCCATAAACAAAAGAGCCAACCTGATTTGTCCTCTGTGTCATCAAAGTCAACGCTGAAGGAATGGCCACTATTGCTGATGATTTTAGCTGAGCTTGGATCATACTTGATAATAAGAGATCCGAGAGAAGAGTCGTATTTCACTTCTTTGGTTTTAATTTCAATCGGAGATTGCTGATCTCCATCAGCGATAGGGAAAAATTCATTCCAATGAATAGGACCTTAAATATATAAGACCAAAAGAAAAGGACTAATAAGTAGTCTCATCATCCATTCTTCATTTCATTCAACAAATATGTCTTGAGTTCAGTGCACTGTGCTTGTGATAAAAAAACAAAACAAACAAAAAAAGCAACAAAGATTAATAACATAAGATCCTCTCCCTCAGCTAGGCATACAATTTCTTTATATTGAGGTAAAAATTCATATACCATAGTATCTAACCATTTAAAAATTTTTCAATTCATTGACATTTAGTATGTACACAATGTTGTGCAATCAACACCTCTCTTTAGTTCTAAATCATTTTTATCACCCCAGAAGGGAACTATTTTCTATTAAGCAGTCACTTCCCATGCTCCCCCCATCCCTAGCTGTTTTTTAAAAGACTGACTATTTTCATCGTTAATAAGGGAAATTCTTGATCTCCCTGAAATAATTTTTCTGAATTAAACTAACCCTTACAGACAAAAGAGCATGTAAGCTTTACAAAGTGCCTTCCAAGGGCTCGTTAACCAAACTCACAACAGCACAACTCACAATTAAAAACAATGAGATTCAGTCTCAGCTCCAAGCAAGGGCTGTGGTCATGCCAGCAGCCCACACGTTTCTGTGCAGGACGGTGGGAGGACCTGCAAAAGCTGTGTTAGAAAAAAGGGAGTAGCTTTAAAAGATGCTGTTCCTCCTTCCTTCTTTTACCACTTACCAATATCTTGTGATGTTTCTCAGGCCTCAGCTCAATCCCCTCTCACGTGCAATAGGCATACGAGGGAAATAGACACATTTTTCACATTGGATAATGCAAATAAAATGACTACAACGCGAGGACATATGATATTGTTGATTGTGGTGGAGGCAATTGCAATTTATTTGTCTTTCTACATTGCAGAAGGTTCCTCTGTGGCTGTTTTGCCAACGCTACATTTGAATTCCCACACAACAGACAAATGTCATCTTGATCCTCTATGCAAAAAGTCAAAATTGTCTCAAGTTCACAAATTAGACAGGCACATGTTTGGTAAATTGATGTGAACCAATAAGCTGGCAAGTTTCTCATCTCTCCAGAAGACTCTATTCAAATTTGTCTCTCAATAAAATCAATAGCAAGGCGGCAGCTTCTTTCATGTATGTACAAAATCAGTCTTTAAATGTGAGTCACTTTGGAGGATGAAGCTCTGATTTTCTCCTTTTCACTGTCTGCAATTTGCATAGCCACCACCAAGTGGGGAGAAGTGTACAAATCAGCTTTCCTCGGCTTCACTACCCACGTTTTCTTTACTTATTGAAGTGACAGCATGACAACTAATTAAATGTTTATTACTAACAACAAACACTTGAAGAAAAATAAAACTTTAAGAGTAAGATTTAAAGAAATGCAGATATATCACAACCCTCAACAGTTTGCAATATCTTAATCCAATGTTGCTTATTACTCTTCATTTTTGCTAAGGAAAAAGCACAAATTATTTCTTTCAAAGAAGCTTCAAATTCAAAAAGTCATAGCGTGAATACATAACCAAAACCTCAATTTAAAGTTGTTATCTTGTGCATCGGGGAGTTTCAACTTCAAAGCAACTTGAGGGTCAAAAGTCCTTGCTTACAATTTATGACAGAGAAGGCATTAAGTTTCTTGTTAGCCTCTCATTTACTTTTCTGAAGACTCTTTCAGTATGACAATCTTAGTCCTTTTCTCTATATGAAAAAAAAAAAGCTTTCTATTTTACTGCTACCAAGTATCAGTGAACCTAAGGTGATTTGAGGTTTCAAATATGCAATGCATGTGCCACAGCACGTTGCACTTTTTCCCAAGGGCTTATTTCTCCTTTCAATTCCTTTACTCTCCTATTTCTAGTCCTTATAGTCAGAAATGTTTTTTCTTTTCTTTTTTTTTCAGAACTGTTTTTAAAAGCAGAGACAAATCAAAATAAAATATTTTGCATCAAATACTCAATATTATTTGTCAGTCACTGGAGCAGGTTCATTACCCAATCTCTTAAAGAGCCCTCCCCCCTTTTCAAAGCTCAAACATTCAGCTTTAAAACCATATAAGCATAGTTCTTTTTTTCACTGAAATTTTTATTTTACTATTTTTCATGGTATTGGCACTATTCTTAAATTTCTTTCAATAAACTTTAATATATTGTGTAGTAAAAACAAAATCATCTTTTCCAAACACTTCAGCTCAAGCTTCAGAGCAAAAGTTCTCAGCACAGTGTTGGGCTTATACAATGGGATACATTTAAGAATGCTATTATTTTTGCGTGTTGATTTTATTTTTTTCTTTTATATATTTTTAAATATCCTTATTGAGATATCTTCATGCACCACATATTTCATCCAAAGTACACAATCAATGGCCCACATCACCACACAATTGTGTATTCATCACCATGATCACCTCCAGAACATTTGCAACACTCCAGAAAATGAAACAAAAAGAAAAAGAAAAAAAATACACCCTATATCCCCCCTCAACTGACCACCAGCACTGCAACCTACCCAACGCTCCTTTACTCCCCATCCACCCCACAATTATTCACTTATTTTTTGTCCTTAGTCCCTCACTCATCTGTCTATACTTCAGACAAAGGGAGCGCCTGCCACAAGGCTCCCACAACCACACAGTCACATTGCAAAAGCTATACAATCATGCAATCGTCCTCAAGAATTAAGGCCAGCAGCTCTCTCTAAGCTAAACTCTGCAAGTGAGACTATTGCCCGCCCCTCTACATGGAACATCACATCCAGGGGTGAAAGTCCTGGCAACGTGGAACAAAACTCCCAGGGATGAGCCTGGCCCTAGCACTGTGGGATCTACAATGCCTTTCTGACTAAAAGGGGTAAAAGAACTGCAACAAATAAGGTATCAGTGACTGAGAGTTCAAGTAGAGTCGAGAGGTTACTCTGGAAGCTATGCTTGCACAAGCTTCAGCTAAATGCTGCTACTTACCATGGTTTCCAAACCCCAACCAAAACCATTCCTGCCAATCCTACTAGAACACCTAGGGCTTTATCTGAGATCCTACAAAGGTTCTATGCACTATGATTACTTTCCAGAAACCTACAACCTTCAGATGGATTCCTAGGCCACGTAAGTCCTGGAACCCAGAGGGGCCAACCTTGTTAGAACATCAGCTAGTTCCATCCCCCTATCCTATATTCCACAGCCCTTTCCAATTTGAAAAAGTTAGACTAGGCAGCCCAATTACACCTAAAGACTGGGAGAAGGATCAAAGGAGAAGGTGGAGTTATAACAAAGAAGAGAGGATTTAGCAAATGAGTATGACTGCTGACACTGCTCCCAGTGTCTTGGAGCAGCTAAAAGGAAAAACCTAAAATTGTGGAATTGTATCCCACACCAAACTCTGAAATCTGTTCTACAACTAATTGTTGTGGTGCGCTTTGAAATGCATTGCTTTTTTTGTATATATGTTATTTTTACAATAAATTGAAAAAAAAAAAAGAATCAAGACCACCTAAACAGAGCTCAACAGCCCCAGGTACCTCCCTCCAGCCATTCCAACACACCACAAACCGAAAATGGACATACATATAATGCAAAAGAATAACCTCCAGGACAACCTCTCGACTCAGTTTGGAAACTCCCAGCCATTGACACTTTATTTTGTCTCATTTCTCTCTTCCCTCTTTTGGTCAAGAAGGCTTTCTCAATCCTATGATGCCAGGATTCCCTGGGGAGTTGTCCTACATTGCCATGGGGGATTTACACCCCTGGGAGTCATATGCCACCTAGGGGGGAGGGTAGTGAGTTCACCTGCTGAGTTGGCTTTGAGAGAGAAGCCACAACTGAGCAACAAAAGAGATTCTCCTTGGGTGATTCCCAGGCATAACTACAAGTAGGCATAGTAGTAATACTTTGCACAATAGTGCACTACATTTTGACAGTAGTTCGCTATACCTGGTGCTATTTACCTATTATTCCAAATAACCAGTCCAGTATAATGTAAAAACAAGAAAAATGGTTTACTTTTGATAATTTAGGATTTATAAGGAGTATACATCTTATTATTATTGCTGCTCATATCAGTAAATGCATTTTGACCAATGTCATAATTTCAATAAACCTCAGTTTCTGCAAGGAAGAAGGTGGAAGCAGAGGAAAAGAGTGGAGAAGTAACATAAAAAACAAACAAACAAGAACTTCGATTCCCAGAAAGGACCTAAAGCTTTACAAAAGCCAACAGTAGCAGTCAAACAACTGTATACTGCTGTGGAGATGTTCTATAGCAACAGCTATTAATAAATTTGCAATACTTTGGTTGCCAGAAGCAATTTAGTCTTCAGTGTTGCAATGCAAATTAAGATATCTTAAACGTATTTTCAAAGATTGTTCATGATTCGTTTCTCCTAAGTAGCAACTTAAAAGTCTGAAAGCGAACTTGCCCTCAATTCAGCAAAGTATGTCACTAGACTTCTATTCTTCCTGCCTTTCATTGATTCGTGGTTATTGCTAGGGAAGTCCCTGGTCTTTTCAAACGAAGGTGAATGAATATATATGAAGATTGGGGGTTGGAGGAACCTCGCAACAGGACTAACAAACACCAAATCGCACCATCACTAACACCTCCCCCCGAAAAGCGCTTTTACAGTCTACACGCGGCTAACCCAGCCCTCCGCTTCCTTCAATCGGCTCCGAGAAGTGCTGCTCAATTTAAAGAGGAACAGAAAAAAGTTTCTCTCGATGGGGAACCTGTACGATCGGCAGACGCGGGGCCATCGGCTCGCGCCCTGGGCCAGCCTGCACCGGGCTCCGAGGGGTCGCCGCCCCGTCCCGTCCGCTCCCACTCGGCAGAAAGCGCTCACCGTCGTCCTCGCCGTATCCCCAGCTGATCCTCGACATGGTCCCTCGGGTGACAGGCAGAGGAAGAGCTGGCTGGACAGAGGGAATCAGGAAGGGAGTGGGGCTGGCGCGCGGGCCGGCGAGAGCTGATTTAGGGCGGGGACCGCGGGGTGCAGCCCAGCAGAAGTCGGCGCTCTTGAACCCGAGGGCCAGCGCGCTGCCGGCCTCGTCCGCCAGGGGCCGCGGCGCACGGAGAAAGCGCGTGCAGAGGGCGCCGGGTGCGCGGGCAGAGCTCAGCCGAGTTCAGCGCCGCGAGCCCCCTCTTACTCGTAGGACGAACTCGGAGAGCGAGATGGAGTCTTACAGAGGCAAGTGTGCGACGGTTTCCAAAGGGGATTTCCTGCCTTGCGAAAAGTAGTAAGTAGCCTTGGAAAGGAAACTGTTGCCTTCCAGAACTGCCCTGGAAATGAGTCAGCCGACCCTCGAGTCACCAGGGTGGGCGGTGGGGATCTTGGAGATGATGATGAAGAGGTCGGTGATGGTGGTGGTTACGAGTGCAAAACAATGAAAATCACCACAAAAAGTAATTTCTTTTTTTAAGGGCTTACGAATGGGTCAGGATCCGGCTAAGAAGTTGACCCACATTACCCGATTAGATCCTCACAACACTTCCTTAAGGGAGATAGTTAAGTAATTTATTTGGAAGAGGAGGAAACGAGACTAAAGAGAAGGTAAGCAACCCGCGCGCAGAGATCCCGGCTGGCAGCTGGCACCCACGCCGCGGCTCCCTGGGTCTTACTCCAACCCCCTGGCGGGACCGTGGCTCGGAGAGAGTGAGCTACTGAAACCCGGTTCTTGGCACGTGGTCGCGAAGTGCTGCTCCCCTTCGCTGGGATGGAGAAGAGCAGCCTTCCAGGCCATCTTTTTCTGATGGCCTTAAAGTTGGTAGGCTTGGTGCCTTACACTGAGGGCGGAACTAACTGTAAAGCTATGTATTTCTGTCCTAGAGTCCTGCGTGTTCTGGGCGCCGAGTGAAAAAATAAAGGGAACTGTGTGATCCGACAGGATTATGATCACTGTTACAGTAGCCTGAGGGGCTGAGTTGGGGTCCATTTGAAATTTCATATGGACAAACTTACGCAATGAGTTTCTTAATGGGCGCTAAAAGTGACTGGTTAAGTGTAATATTTCATTTTTCTTTGCCATCCACACATAGATTGCACAAAGTGGTGATTGCATGTCCCAGGAGATACCTCTTTTGGTAACCACTGCATTGTTTAGGAGGCACGTAATAAGAATCAATTTGAACCTAACCTAAATACCCCATACTACAGCCTATACCTGCTTCTGCTTAAGTAGTTCTTGATGGGACAGAAAGCAACAGGAGAAAAAAATTTCTCATACAGTATTAAGTACAATAAACTTTATTCTCCTCTTATATTTCGGGGAAGGCTGTGGCTTTCTCCCTTCCATATTCTCTGGCACTTGTGTATGCCAGGAATTTAATAGGAGTAAGGTCTGATCTGTTCTCACTTTCACCACCGAAGACAGTGGTATATATATGAAAATTATCTTGAAAAGTTTAGCTCGGGTTCTAGTGCACTCATTCTCTATTTTATATGTGAACATAGGCTAAAATATCTGGGGACATATTTATCCTAAATATGGATGCAATAAGAGATAATGGAAGCTCAAAATTCCATGAAATATTTCCTCCCAGTGCCTTGCCTCAGGTCAACTGCCTTATATTTTATAAACCCTAGGAAACTCCCTGTAAGGATACTAGTAAATCCATTTTCAGTAACTCAGTTGGTTTAGTACATCAAGGTAAATAAATGCTTTCAGTATATATCTTCCAGGTCTAGCCCTCAAAAAGTTCCTAACAGTCAATAATAGTTGAATGAATGAAGGGATGAACCAAATTTGTTAAATTTCAGTTCTGTGGGGGTTTCAATGCTTACCAAACTGTTAATGTTTTTTTTTTAATTTCAGTTAACACCAGGGTTTCATAATCCCCTCTGGTTTAAATTCATAGAGTAGTCTATCCAATATTTCAAAATAGCAAGCTTAAATATCAAAAACAATTCAAATTACCACTCATAACAAATAGGTTAGATAAACTATGGAGCACAACGAATTACTATCCAACTATAAGCTAAAATGAAAAAGATTACCATGAACAGATACGGAGTGAGTTTCAAGACACATAGGTAAAACATACAAACAAAAAGAGTTTCAAAAGAATGTATATATTATACTACATTTCATTTAAAAAAAAGAAAGACAAGTAAGAATTTGTATACAAAATTTCCAGATTTTTTGCAAACACAAACATGGGAGGATAAACCCTAAATTAATAAAAATGGTTCTTTATAAAGGATGGGTGGGATTGTGGTGAAGGGATAAGAATGAGAGCGAGTCTTCCTTGAGTATATTACTTTGACTTTTGAATCATAAATACTTTGTATCTTCAGAAAATTAAGTGAAAGAGAGTATAAAAGCAAACCCTAAAATTGAATTCAAACAAGTTTTTTTAATTGTATATTAAATTTAATTGTATATTCAACTGTTACATGTAGAAAAAAATGTAAAACTCTTGATTACACTACTCTGGCTCTATGTCCTTAGAGGGGTATATTAAGAACCATAAGGAAATGAAGTTTGCGCTGCCACAAAAAGGAACAATGTTGTGAGGCATGCAACAATGTAAATGAACATGTGGGACAGCTGGTGAAACAAAATAAGCCAGAAACAAAAAACAACAATGGTATAGTCACCTTTAGAAAATGCTTATAAGAAAACAGGGGCCTAGATTGTAAGCTTTTAGAGCAGACACAGTAAGTCCGGAGTGGTGATTATTATTTCTGGATTTTGAGAGGTTGTTTTAATATATAACCTGATACTTAGAGATAAGAATGAAGCTAAACAGGTTGGGATTAAAGTAATTCATAACATAGAGGTAAGGAAGACAGTGTCTATTTAGAACCACACATACTCTTTGAGACCAGTGGAAGTAAGGTTTATTTGATCTGGAACCGAAATTTTCTGTAGTGCATAATCTAATTCAACCTATTTGTATAGCTCATTTGAACAATTGAAGCACAGGAAGCACAGAATAAGAAAAAGATCCTTTAATCCTGCATAGATTATTGTAATGCCTGGAAACATCCTACAGTATTTTAAGCAGATAATCAAAAAATATTGGCAAAGTCCCCTGAGGGAGGGGAGACAGAATATGGAACTATTAAACCTTACCATTAGGGAATCCCCTGATACTCTGTCAAACTTTAGGGACACCCAAATCAATAGGCTATGCCCTCAATCCTGAGGCTTACTCTTGTGAAGCTTATATAGGTAGCCGAGAAGCTTAGACTACCTATAGACATGCCTAAGAGTTACTTCTGGAGGACCTTTGTTTTTGCTTAGATGTGCCTCACTCTCTCTAAGCCCATCTCTGCAAGTGAAATCATTGCCTTCCCTCCTACGTGGGACATGACATCCAGGGGTGAATTTCTCCTTGGCAACAAGGAAGATGACTCCCAGGGATGAATTCACACCTGGCACCATGGGATCAACAATTCCATCCTGACCAAAAGTGGGGAAAGAAATGTAATTAATAAAATATCAGTGGCAGAGAAAGTTCAAATAGAGTCAAGAGGCTACTCTGGAGGTTGCTCTTACACAAGCTTCAGGTAGACCTTGCTACCTATCATAACCTGCCGCCCCAAACCAGGTCCATTCCAACCAATCCTAAAGAACACCTAGGGCAATATATAAGATTCCACAAAGGTTCCAGGCACTAGAGTAACTTTCCAGAAACCTACAACCTCCACAAAGGTCCCTGTTCCAGATAAATCCTGAAACCTAGCCCAGCCTTTCCAGAACATCAGATAGTTCCATCTCCCTACCCCATATTAGTGACAGACCAATCCAATATCAAAAATTTGGAATTGCCATAGCCCAAACAACCCCAAAGAGAGGTGTGAAAATATCAAAAGTGATGGTGGAATCATACATAGAAGATAGGACTTAACAAATGAATATGAATGCTAAATCATTAAATTGATATCTTTTAGCCCCCAGTATTTTAGAGCAGCTAGAAGTAAAAACCTAATATTGTGAAATCGTAACCCATATCAAAGTCTGAAATATGTTCTACAACTAATTGTGGTGCTGTGCTTTGAAATTTATAGCTTTTTTGTATATATGTTATTGTTCACAAAAAAAAGAAGGGAAAAAAAGTCGATTGATAAGAAAGTATTTAAGCTCTCTAGTCTCCTATATTCTGGAGCAGCTAGAAGGAAAAATATGAGAGGATTGTATGGTAGCCCATGACAAACTCTGGGATCTGCCCTGTAACCACTTGTTGAAGAGTGCTTTGAAAACTATTGCTTTTTTATTTCTTTGCTTTGTATATATGTTATACTATAAAATAAAAGAAGTTTTTTTTTTAAAAAAGAACCATAAGAAAACCTTGTACTTTTTTTTAGATTATTTTAATATTGACTTTTTTTATTGTTTTATTTTTTTAAACATGACAACATACAAATACAAACATTCTTACCATATAATCATTCCA